>OX031018.1:11776288-11965100 GCA_943736025.1 Tenthredo mesomela
AAGGAAGGAGAGAGTTAGTATTAATACTGTTGTAAAATATTTCATCATTTATTTTACTGTTGGAAATTTACAAATTCATTTGTCATAGGTCCATCGAATTCGTCGTAACAGATATGTCTGCTTCTTTGCTTCCGACAGTTTATGATGTCCTCGTCCCTCTTCATAGCCTCTGATAGTTTCCCCCACACCTCGTCAATGATATCCGATGCGTAAATGAGGATAAATTGTTTCGTTAAAAATGCGATATCCTCCTTCCTCATTCGTTTCAAACTTCCCACTTGAATATATATTTGCAAAGATTTATGTAGAGATTCGGTACAGTTCTTCAAGAACCAAGATTTCAATCGCTGTACGTTTTCCCAGGCACACCGGTATCCGACGATTTTCCCGTGATAGTCCTTATGCCAACCACCCACTTTGATGTATTGCAAGAATCCAAGACTCGGACACCCCAATTCTTCCAGATCGATCACTGGCTTTGAATCGTCGTTGATCATCTTCTCGAGCCACTGTTTCTTCTCATTTCCCTTGACATATATATAATCCATGATAATTTCGCGTCAACCAGGAATTGGTAGCTCTGCATTTGGGTGGTAAGGTTTGCCAAGAACAGGGTGGTTTGAACAGGATGCGAGTTATACCATGTCTACCTGCGTCGTCCGGTTGAACACTGATTGCAGCCAGCTCCTTTACCACAAATTCGTCGTAAAAGTTTTCGAAACCTTGCACATCCAAAATCATCTCCATTGTGATATTGTTTAGATTCTTTACTACTTGAAGATCGGTTGAATACTAATTTTCATCCCTGAAATTTTCGCTCTTTTATAGCTGACAGCCCCCCTCCACTAATTTTCTAGAACGTTCCAAAAGATCTTTCCGGAGTCAAAATGTTTCCCTCCACCAAATTTCTAGAACGTTCCAAAAGATCTTTCCAGAGTCGATTCCGAGAACTTCTGAGAATCATTAGGCTAAGTAACTCGATCCGAAGAGAACAGGGTGTCGAATAATCAGACTCAAAAACTTCTCAGGGTGTCGATAATAATTCTGAGAACTGTTTGACTGTCCGAAATTCCAACAATGGTCATTCCAGGAATTATTAGTTATCAAAGAATAGACTTGCATGTTCTTCGTACAGGGGTATCAAATTCACACAGGGTGCCGAAAAATTCCAGGAACTGTCTGCCCTCCACAATGACCTCGGAGAAGCTTCTAGAAGGCTCTGACACAGGGGTTGGAATTTCATATCGGGATGTGTGACGTTAATTCGAGGGTGTGTGACGTCAATTTAAGGGTATGTGACGTTAATTCAAGGGAGTGTGACGTCAATTCAAGGGTGTGTGACGTCAATTCAAGGGTGTGTGACGTCAATTTGAAGTGTATGACGCCATTTTGAGGGTGGGCGACGTCATTTTGAGGGTGGGTGACGCCATTTTGAGGGTGACGTCGGGGGCCCGAGAGCGTGACTCAGACTCCCCCTCCAACACCCTCACACGGACACGGGAGGGTGCGTGTGTGTGCGTGCGTGTACGTGTGCACTAACACGCGTTGATCCAGAACCGGCCTAGCCTACCTACTTACACCGAACTTTTTCCTTCATCTGTAGGAACAATCGATGTTTTGGCATTGCTGATACTACCTCTTCTTCTCGGAACAGCCTGTATTAAAAATAAGAGGGCTGGTGGACATTGGAGACCATCAAAAATTGAAGTGCAACAATCGTTCATGTTGCATATTGAAGTGAGTAAAGTATGTGACTGAGTATTTCGAGGCACCGAGGAGTAGTTAGATTAATTCAGCTCACATGAAAAGAATTTTCGAAATATATTTTAAGTGCATATGAACTAGCAGAGATTTACAGCCCTAATTAAAAGTTTCATGTCGTGTTGGGTTTTCATCATAAAATTACCTTCAGAACCTAATTTTGGATAGAAGTAGAATTCTGATGTCTTTCACGTAATCAGGACACTGAGGAGTCAGAAATATTTTTCTACCTGGACAGTTATCAGCTACTTCAAAGCTTCGTTACCAGTATTAAAGATCCTTGATATGATTTGTGATGACTCATGAAAGTAAAATAATTTGTTTTTCCTTATTTCAATAATCACTCGAATTCAAAATATTTACCTCGATTTTTTGTTGTTTTTCAATTAGTGAATTCATCTTGTTTTCATATTTTACCCACTCCTAAGAGAAGAGTCAGAACATAGCTCACGAGATCTATAGCCCATTATTTTCGAAAGAGGGATATAAAAAGAATTAAAAACAATTATTACCTGAAGAGATCGATCTTCTTCAATTTCAATTGAAGGTTGAAGAGATCTGTGAAAGAATATTAAATGAATTTGTCTAGGCTTCTTAATTTGTAGGGGTGAGGGGGACAAAATGGCGACTACAGGGTGGCCACTGTCAGGGAAAACCTGGAAATGTCAGGGAATTAAATATTAGTCAGGGAACGCGAACATTTTGTTACTTTTTTTTAACAATTCTGAATAGTTTGTCAGGAAAATTGTCGAAAATATCAGGGAAATGTCGAGGAATTTTTTTCTTACGATTTAGTGGCCACCCTGCACTAGTGGGCAACATGGCCACCCCCAAATGATTTTACGAACTTTTTCAAAATTAAAAAACGTTCTAAATTTCATTATTTACGTTTATTTAGCAAACTTTGAACCTTAATAACTTACGGAGAAGCAGGAAAAATAGACAGAAGAAAAAAAAAAAAAAAAAACAAATGAATAAAAAGTATTCCAAAGTGAATACGAAAGTAAATCTAGAACATTTTTCAATTTTTTTTTTATTTTTTCATTCTTTCATAGGTCTCGCCTACAATTGGAAGTGAAAGAAATCGACCACCTGAAAGAATTAACTCTTCCAATCATTTTCATATCTCTTTTGAACCCAATGGGCTATAGCACTCGTGAGCTATGTTCCAACTCTTAGTAGAGATCAATTTGTTCTTTTATTCAAAATCCCTTGAACTCCAAGTATATGACGGATAGTTTCTTTGTTAGTTCATGAATCATCGAATCAATGACGTATTTGGTATCAAATGAAAAAGTGATCACGTTTTGAATTGGAGTTAGACTATCCTTGCCGTGTGGCTTCTCATATTGCTAGATATTCATTATAAACTACTCAACAAAATTAGCGGGTCACCCCTAGCATTAGCCGCCATTTCCAGACAGCTTGACCGATTGACTTGAAATTTATATCAGTGCTAGTCCAAAGTGTTTCCAGCTTGTGCATGAAGTCGCCACTCTGTATTTCCAAGGGTCTCGATGTGGCACCCTGAAAACCAACCCTATGCGAAAAATCAAAGTCACATCAGGCTTATGACTTCGGGTTTCGCCGCCGAATCCACGCCCAAAAAAATGTTTGAACAACTTAAAGTGATGCCAGATGCTTTACTCTATTGCTGGCCAAGACACCCACACCCGTTAAACCCGTTACAAAAAAAAAAAAAAAAAAAAAAAAAAAAAAAAACTCATTCGGGCAGTCAGTCACCAAAAAAGTCTAGAAATCTCCCACCCGATCCATATGGTCAGAAGGGGTGAAGTTTAAGGGTTGAATAAGCGCAAGTATGAATCTGGTGGATGTGTAAGGGGTACTGATTAGACGTGAGGTTGTTCAAACACTTTTATAGGCACGGATATGGGATCAAAACCACAGATCGAAAACATGTGACTTTGATTTTTCGCGCGGGGTTGGATTTGTGATTGCCTCATTGCAACTCTTAGACCAATAAAATTGTAAGTCTGGGTACATGTTAGGGACACTTCGATCTACCTCTGGTATGAATTTTAATCGAATCGGCCAAGGCGTTTGGAAATGGCTCGGTATAATCAGGTTGACCCGCTAATTTTGTTGAGTAGTTTAGTATTCACAAATTGATCACCTGTTTCCTGTGCTCATATGATCATCGATTGACTGCTTGAATTTCATGTTGTGTTCACTTTTTCCTTCTAAGACTATTGATGAACTGCAGCCGAAATTGGTGGAGAGAATAAAGAAGTATGAGAAGTATAGCCTGACGAACCAACCATTACCAGTTATATGTGGACCACTAGAGAAAATCGCCAGCTCACTACTCCTGATTAATGAGACAAGGTATGCGTTGCCTTCTCCGTTGAAAGCATTAGATGCCTGTTTCAAGTCTTTTTTCGCATTGCGTGGGAAATATCCCGTTGAGTGCAATCATGTGTGGATTTTCATAGAGAAGTACGTCTATGGAATCAAAGAGTCCACAAAGAGTTATACTGCAGTTAACACATTGGCAACTCAGATAGAGGCATTGAAAGATAGTGAAGATGGAATGCTTTAAATGTCAAAAATTATTCGACAGTAGCAAAAATTTACTTGTTCATTTGAAATGGAGCCATGACTTAGTATCTAATGACTTGTACAAGTGCGTGGTAAATGGGTGTAGTAGACTGTATTCAACCTTAAATTCCTTTAGAAAACATCTGTATAAGGCACATCCGACTACATCGATCAATGATGATCACGAGACTGATACACAGCTATGTGTTATAGATAAAAAGACTGTTGAAGAAGAAGGTCATACTCAATGTGACTCAACAATTACGAACAGTCATTCTCTCATGAGTTGTGATCACAGTAAATGTAACATTATTCAACTCAATTTAGAAACAGAAATTTTGAAATTTGTTTCAACTTTATACAATAATTCTCTTGTTCCTCGAAATGTTGTCCAACTTGTAGTAGATCATACGGCAAGTTTTCTCCACGATGCTTATATACCACTTTTGAGAAGTAGAATACATTTGAAATTAGACGAGGCAGACATTGATGGTAGTGAACATCTACGGTCCCAAATTGACGCAGTATTAGAAGATATCATTGACCCATTCAAAGAATTAGCTACAGAACATTTACGATTCAAATTTTTCAAAAAGTCTGGCACATTCCATGTTCCGACTGAGTATATCATAGGACAAAGATGTGTTGAAAAGCTTCGAGGTGAATTAGTAGTTGACGAACCACATAACGTTACAGCTCAATGGATTCCTCTCAAAGATACATTGAAGTCAGTTCTTGAAGTGCCAGGCTTTCTAGATGAAATCACTGAATATGTAGATTCTTTAATGGCTGAACAGAATACCGTGTCTAACTTTGTACAGGGCGAGTACTGGCGAAAAGTAGCGCGGTCTCATCAAAATCGTTTAGTATTACCCCTGTTTCTTTATTTTGACGATTACGAAACTAGAAATCCCTTAGGATCCCATGCAGGTAGCAATAAGTTGGGAGCTGCATATGTTACAATACCCTGCATTCCACCACAATATCTATCTCGTTTGAATCACATTTACCTTGCTTTGCTGTTCTACTCCAATGACCGCAAAGAATTCGGAAATCACGCAGTTTTCAAAGTATTGATCGACGAATTAAATTATTTGCAAAAACATGGTATAGTGATTCATAATGGAACAAAGGATCAAGTTGTCTATTTCAAATGTCCTCTAATAACTGGCGATAATTTGGGGTTGCATTCTATTCTTGGGTTCGTAGAGAGTTTTTCGGCCAACTTCTGTTGTCGATTTTGCAAAATACCTAAAGCCTTATCACGAACTTCGTGTGTGGAAGATGAAACACTTCTTAGAACGAAAGAAAGTTATGATGCTGATCTACGATTAGATAACATCTCTGCCACAGGCATTAAAGAACGATGCATATGGCATGACTTGATAGGCTATCATGTGGCCACTAATCCGTGTGTAGATATCATGCACGACTGGTGGGAAGGTGTTTGTAACTATGTTATCACGGCAATTGTGAATCATTTAATTTATAAAGCAAAGTATTTTACCTTGGAGACACTAAATTCTCGTCGACGGACTTTCAAGTATGGTGCGTCAGAAAAATCCAACAAACCCCCAAAAATCACAGCCGAAAATCTTAAACGTAAATTGAAGATGTCTGCTTCAGAAATGGCATGTTTTCATCGGTATTTTGGTCTCATGGTTAGAGATTTCGTCCCGCATGACGATTTGCACTGGCAACTGTATTTAAAATCCAGACATATAACAGATATTATCACTGCGCCCAAATTGGATCGCAGTTACGCAGACGATCTAGAAATTCTAATAGCAGATCACCATGCCTTATACATGAAACTTTCCAACGAACTTCTGAAACCAAAATTTCATCACATGGTTCATTATCCAAGAATTATGAATTTAATGGGTCCGTTAGTTCATTGTTGGTCGATGCGATTTGAATCTTACCATCGACGCTCTAAGATGACTGCAAACGTATCTGGTAATACAAAGAATGTTGCTTACACTCTGGCTTTGAAAAACCAATTGAAAATGTGCCACTTCATTAACAGTAAAAATCAGTTACAAAATGATGTTATTGGTCCTTCGTTTGAAATAGAATTCGCAGATTATGCAGAATACTTTCCAAATAACGTGTCTATAGATTTTGTAGCATCTGCTAATTGGGTTGAGATATGTGGCACGCGATACAAGAAAGGTTCTATAATAGTTCTTGACAATCAGACGATTGATCTTCCAATCTTTGGTGAAATTACTATGGTATTCACTGTGAAAAACGTTATTTATTTTTTGACACGTCCGTTGCCTTCCATATTTTTTAACAAGCACTATCATGCGTATGAAGTGAACAATACAGATGTTCTTGCAAAAGTGGTCAGAAGTTATGACTCGTTGTCGACCACAATTCCTTGCTTGCTTGTACAAAAACTATCCAAGTTTTATGTAGCAACACGCCACTTATTTTAAGAATATGCCAAAGAGTGTTGAATTCTTGTGTTGCATTTACTATTATCGTGATTCAAGTCAACGATAGGTCGAATAACGAAGGTCTGATTCATGTATGTCCTGGACTTTTGCTTTAGTAAATCGATTTGTTCTGGACGGACCTGCAGGTACAGATAGCAGAGAAACAAAATAATTAAATGAATAATGAGTGAGGATAGCAAATCTGGTGTTTAGGGAGGGACAACCCGTCTGGTTGTATCCCCATGCCCACAAATTTCTTTCGGCCAACAAATTCAAAAATCTTCAGGTTGCGAGACTCACCTAGCTGAGGCTAAAAAGTCGATTAAAATAGTCCACTGCGCAATTGATTAGTAAGAAATGGGAATCGATGAATAAACAACTCTACGATAATACGATTCTCTGATTTTATAACTCTCGATTCCTCATTCTTCACATTCTTGATTGCACAGTGGTCTATCCGCACCGAATTTCAGATTGCGAAGAAAGTAGCATTGAGGTGCGATAGGATATATAACAGTTGAATACCGTGTCCGGAGACCCGATCATAACTTGACCATGTACCTTGCATAATTCATTAAGCAAATTTCACTTGACATAATATATTTCTGAGTAAACAAGAGTTTGAATAATGTTACATTGGCTATGAGATTGGCTACAACATTATAGAGAACTGTCTGGAAATATCCGTTCACAAACGAAAATTGGTTCATGCCTCATACTTTTGAAATCATAATGAATATTAAAACTACAGTCGTAAGAATTTATGGAACGTCAACAATCATATCGCTGAACAAAATCATAGGGATATAACTGGTTCTATTCTGGTACTAGTCCAATTACCAAATTCATTATTACAACTAACCCACTGCAATACATAGCAAGTGGCATATGCATCCGCTAGTCTGTTGTCAGAACAAATAGATTTGTTCTGGACGGGCCTGCGGGTATAGATAGCAGAGAAACAAAATAATTATATGAATAATGGGTGAGGATAGCAAATCTGGTGTTTAGGGAGGGACAACCCGTCTGGTTGTATCCCCATGCCCACAAATTTCTTTCGGCCAACAAATTCAAAAATCTTCAGGTTGCGAGACTCACCTAGCCGAGGCTAAAAAGTCGATTAAAATAGTCCATTGCGCAATTGATTAGTAAGAAATCGGAATCGATGAATCAATAACTCTACGATAATTCCATTCTCCGATTTCATGACTCGCGATTCCTCATTCTTTACACTCTTGATTGCACAAGTGCAATAGGTTACAACCTATCTGGAGGATTGGTCATGACTGAACCGTCTACTAAACATATGGTGAAACAGTCAAATTAAATTAAATTAAAAAAAAAAAATACTTATCCAGTTTATTGACATAGATGAAAAATGAATAGAAACGTAAGATGAATAAATATGTATGTGTGTTGAAGTTATACATGGAAGTGATCGAACTATTGCTTTTGAGATTATTTATATAATGATAAATATGTATGTGTGTTAAAGTTATACATGGAAGTGATCGAACTATTGCTTTTGAGATTATTTATATCGTGATAAATATGTATGAGCGTTAAAGTTATACATGGAAGTGATCGAAGTATTGCTTTTAAGATTATTTATATAATGATATTTTAGTTTTAAGAAAAACCTTTGATAAATGAAAAAGTTGAACTTTGTATGCCATTATTATTCATATTATAATATTATTAATGATACGTACTACATTATACAGAGAAGAAACGATTTTAGTTTCCCCTCAGTCACAGCAAACTTAGCACATTTCAGGTTTTTCCTCTGTTTATTGCACGCCGGCCATCTGCATTTTTTCTTCGGTTGAATTGATTTGCTTACGGGAGACATCGATTCGAACGAAAAAAGACAGGTGGATGGTCAGTCGGCAATAAACAGACGAAGAACCTGGAGTGTGCCGAGTCAGCTGTGACTGAGTGGAAACTAAAACCGTTTCTTTTCTGTATGTGATGAAAAATAACGTTGCGTCCCGTACGATTTTAGTTATTTACGCCCTAAATAAAAATGTAATAACAGATGAACATTCAACATAAATATATGGTGATATGCTCAGTAACAAATTCTTTTTTCTTGATCAACCCAAAGTAGGTTATTCCATGATGATATTTTATGCTATTATGTTATATGCGGCAATGTCATAGAATAAGTATATGGTAATTACTGATTTTGCAAGTAACCGTAATGAGATCACAGTCGACTGTATTTTGTCTCGATGAAGGAGCAGAGTTCGTATATTGTGATCTGCAGAATCTCTAACATTTTTATTACACTTATTCAATAGTAAATTCGGATATAACCGAACGGTACAGCTTTTCAGGAGACTCACATCCGGATGATGTCACAGTAACAAGAGCCAACAGCAAATTCGAGTGTATTGCACGTGTAATTATAACAATTGTATATCGTCATAATAGCTTGTGAGTATTGTAGGGCTAACCTACAGCATTTCCTTTTTGATAATGTTGTCTTGTAAAAATAACAAATTCGAATAGTCAAGTCAGCTTTCAGCCCTTGTATTCAAAACAATCGCTTAGTGTTATGTTAACAAGAGAAAACAGTAATTTTTACTACATTGCTTTTACTATTCTACTATGATATTTTGTAAGCGTAACATGCAACTATGGTAGGTCTAATCGGGTAGCATGATTCCTTTCTACTACTGATTCTTGTGAAAGCAGCAACTGCGAGTACTAAGGCCGACATTACATCTCTTGTCATTCGAACCACAGTTTAGTGTTACGGTCACAAGAGGGAAGAGTCACTTCAGTCACATTCGCTTGTAAATGTTACTGAATAATGCTGTCAGTGTAACAAGCAAGCATAGCTAGTCTAACCAAATGACATATTTCTATTTACTCTTGTATCTTGTGAAAGCAACAAACGCAAGTACTAAGGCCGGCATTACATCTCTTGTCATTTGAACCACATTTTACTGCTACGGTGACAAGAGGAAACAGTCACTTCGGCTACATTCTCTTGTAAATACTACAATTTCATGTTATCAGAACAACCGGTCACTACAGTTGTGATGAATGTACTGCATTTGTTCATTTGACAAAGCTTTTTTGTCATTCCAACTGAACTTCGTTGACAAGTTTACTCTTGTTAACGTAACAACAGACTTCGCTTGTCCCCTATTTAGCACAGGACTTCTGTAAAGTTGACACTATTTTTTGTAAGTTTAACATTTTTTTTTTTCCGTGCAATATTGTATCTTGAGTTAGATGAAATTGAAAAAAAATACAGAAGCATTTTTGCATTTTCATCGCAAAAAAAATGACCACCCTAGCTTAGATGCTCATTACTCCAAAACATGATCTGAGGATACAACAAATATACATAGGTACCTAAAACTAAACACAAACTGTACATTATATCGATATGCATGATCGACACCATAACCAAACGAAACAATACGCCATAAATAATAATAAAACGGACTTAACAATTTATACATACGAGATATAGACATAGACATATAAACCCTCCGCCCATGAACAATTATTGCACAAAATATGTTTACATGCGCTATACAAACCCTTATTCATAATGTTCTTTGCTTTCAGCAATCATTTCTCGACTTTCAGAAGGATATTCAAGTTAGCACAGTACGCTAACGTTGTATCAAATCCTAAAGGTGGATTGCAAGTAGGTATCATTTTTTGTTTACCGTCTGCTTTACCTGGCTTTAACGGAGCGTCCAGAATAATTTCTCGCATTTTGTAGCGCTCGGAGCGAGGAATTTGTTCACGAGGTTTCAGCAACCAACGTGCTATACCTCTCCTTGCCGCGTTCATATCTGTTTCGGAAAACTGATAAAATGAACTTGCGCACACCGTGTACACCCAGGAGCACAAATGTACACCACAGTTTCCCGACGAATCAGGAACTTTGGATTCAGACCACTATGCTGGAATATCTGACGGTACATGGAGAGACCAATTCCCCCAACGGGTAAGTTTTTTCGAACGAGCAGCTCGATATGACTCGACGAAATTACAAAATCAATCGATTAATCCAGGAGGTAGCATCCCGTGCAATGAATCAATATACCGGGATGATTTCTTGATAGTATACAGGTGACAGCGCATGCGCCAAATAATTCATTTTCATTGGTCGGTAAAGTCGTCACGCAGTGGTATTTGAGGCCAGCCTGCCTCAGCATACTACGAAACTCGCGCATGCGCAGTCACCTGTATACTATCAAGAAATCATCCCGGTATAATACTAAGTTATGAGGAAATACTATAATGAGTAACGTCCAATGACTCTTTAAATGTATCGGCCATAGCCAAACATCGAATGACCAAATGTCTTTCATTTCAGCCCAACGTTGAAACCCGATGCTTAATGAGCCTTGGAGCAATTTTTCCGTGAAAAAAGATTCGAACGCCAGTACCTTCATGCTGTTGCCGTTTGCATAATCTTGTGCGAGAACGCAAAATCCATTAACGATATTGTCGTCCAGCCACTGACGTGGCATTAAAGTCTTCAACGAGTCTTCGGTAAAAAGAATACCCGCGGCCGTGATTTTGTTTGAATTGGATGGAAAATCATACAGGTAATTCAAGGAAGGTGAAAACAATGTCTGGTCATCAAAATCATTTTGTGCTAAAGCCGCGTCACACAGAGATTTTTCAGAGATAGGATTGACCTGTAAGCTTCCGAAAAATTCCGGTAATTCCGGTAATTCTGGTGAAGGAGCTAAGTGCGTTGACAGCAATGGTTCTATTTCGGCATCGTCACAGAAGTTTAAAGGAGAAAACGAAGTTTCGCTTGGTTGAGCATCTTCGATAGTGACGGGGTTCATATTAGAGCAGTTATCCGATTCGATTATAGATTTTACAGTACCGGTTGATACGAGACTTCCACCGTCATTTCGATTTTTAACGTGTTTCGGAAATTTGAAATAGGTCTGTGATTTTCGTTTCTTTATCCATACCTCCTCTTGCAGTTCCGGATTATTTTTGTTTTTACGCGTCTGCCTTTCGGTCTTTAACGAAAATTTTCTTTCCCGAAGCCGTGGTCGGATAAAGCTCTCCATTTTTTGAATAAATTTGGGCGCGGAAATTTTGGGGTGTCTTTCGAGGACGTATTGTTTAACAATTTTGAACCAATTCTCGATGCTGGCATTACTTTCGCGCAATAACCCGAAGTCTCTGAGTACAAGCGGAGACCACAGCGGGAAGAAAGGTAGGATGTGATCCAGCAGATATGAAAGAAACTCACTTGAATAGAAGTTGTTTGTGGTATCTACTGAATTGTCGAATTCTGCTGTCTTATCATCGTATACTGCTTTGAAGAATGCATAAAATGGCGAACCATGTCTTAGTAAATTTATTACACGGTTTCCATCCACGGAAGACTCTGCATCCGAATTCTTTAAGACGTCGGAGTCGTTAAAATCAATGTGGTTGGATTCCGTCTCGGCGTCTGTAATATCCTGTACAATAGTGTTGAAGTCAGTGCACTTCTCCTTCGACCCGAACACTATGACAGCTAAGCCAAAAATCTTTTTCGCAGAAACTTCATCGCTGCAATGAATTAATTTGCTTATCAATGCGGCACAAAGGCTGCGTTGCTCTCGATGACGAAACAGAGTTTTCACCTTCCTCATTACCGAACGTAGTAAGTGTGTAGAGCAAATATGAACGTGAGTCATATCAGGAAGGGTGACAGAATCATCGTCGAACGCGGAATACAAGACTTTCAAATAATGTTGTGACAATGTGTTCGCACATTGTCTACCATTTCAATTTACCGCCGTGCGGCTATACGAGTTTAGGCTCCTTAGTCCACACTTATTACCTATTTTCTCAAATCATACCCGTAACGCCATCCCTCAGATCGTAATCAATACTATTAGCTTCACTCATTTCCACATTCCAAACGAATTCCATAGAATTCGTTAGTATGGCTCCGGTCTTCTAGTAAGACGGATGGGTAGTATGGCTCCGATCTTCTAATAAGACGGATGGGTATTTACCGCGATTAACAATCGTTCTGCTCAGAGTAAAGTAATTCGTTGAATATAACCGTTACGTAAAGTACAGCATAAGTGATCTTCGTGATCTCAGAGTCACCCTTAGTTAAATAGTTATTATTTAACCAATTCCTTAGGAATTGAGACACATTATTTATACCAATACCACGCGAGTGTGTGAGAATGTGAGATATGTTGAGAATCAACACATAGAGTGTGTGCATAAATTACCTGTGCAAAGCAAGACAAGTTAAAATATATAAATCAGTTACTAAATTCAAACCACCGAGTCAGAATCTTTCAATCCTTGGATCTCCAAATTCTTCCTGGAGAATATCCAGAACATCGAGAACATCGTCCGGTGACGTAGATAATTAGATCAGATTGTTAAAGATTTATATAACAGAAACAAGAACGCCTCAGCGTCAGAACTAAATAGGTACGAGGGCCTACGTGCCCGAACCTCACCCTGAGTGTCTCAAACCAGCTTCCCTGGCAGAACAAACGGATATCTTATTATTCATCATGAATGTATCAGTCGAAGTAGAAGTAATCGGAGAAGGGTCTCAATCAATCAAGTCGAGTCAATTTTTGAAATGTGATGGCCTGACGTTTCGGCAGTGTTATGCTGCCCTCATCAGAGGCTATTTATTGGAAAAAATTACACGTTTGAGTTTACACAAGTCAAAATAATAAAATAATATAATATAATAAAACAGTTCAGTTAACTAGCGTCGAAAAACTAATACATGAAAGACTACGATCCTAGGTCAGTAAATTGACCCATATACAAAACTGATAATATTTAGTCAAGGACGTTATATAAGCATTGTAGACGAAACAAATATTGGTAGTCAAAAAAAGTCACATAAATACAAGGATTAACTTATACTATGGTAGTCAGAAGGAACTTTAATTACCTTATTATCTTATTCTAGTTGGTGATACGTGAAAAAACTAGGTGTCAATGATCACCATAATCCCACTATGAAACGAGCTATGTGTCGTCCTATGTTAGTGGAAACGTTAAGGTTGTTGTCGTGCTACAGTCCGACCCAAAACTTGAAACCCATATATATTCGTACTAGTCAGCGACAATGTATGGCTCTGTGAGAGAGAGCCAGGAGATATCCACTCGAGAGCAAGGGAGATACGCGCCGCTTCATGTTTCAGTTTTAACTATAAAATCCAAACGAGACGGTCGAAAATGCTGAATGATGAATCAAACGATTCAGAAGATGACAATTCACCATTAGATATTTTTTTTATTAAAAAATTTCGAGTTGTTCGTTTTTTAATAATTAAAACCGGTGAATCTGCATTTGAACACATGTATATTCGAAAAAATTCAAAACTTTTTATCTCGAGTTTGAGACGATCAATTGCGATCATCCTAGACTTATATTGTAGCTAATTATTGGAGCTATTTACGATAAAAAATTCAAAAAACATTGTCGAAAAAAAAAGTTACAGGCCAACAACCTTAAATGAGCAAGGTGGTGTGACGACGCACTTTATATACGTTGTTAACTAAGGCTCGTCTAATGTTGACACTCTACGAATGACGTCAATGACTGACGTCAGTACCTAAGACTGACGTCAATGAATGTTTATGTTGAGGTAGTCTCTGAGGCCAACGTTTTTTCACGTAAACACCTGTGATAGAAATTGAATTTGCATGCATTTAAGAACAGCTTTTTGATCTTAGCCTATGTAGCATGTGAGAGTAAGGTAAGTGTAATTTTTTAGTGTCTTCTTTCTTATTAAGACTGTTAGGTTGTAAATTAATCTGTAACATCTCTGAGGTGATGCGCTTGGACCAAACTGATTCTCTATCAAGCACAACCGCATTATCCCAGTCGAAAGTGTGGTTAAATTCAATTTGGTGTGCAGAAACGACGGAGTGTGCTGTTACGTCTTGAGTTGAAAGTTATTTAGAAGAACGAATCACAAGTTATTTTATATGATGTTGAATTGGTAGAGTTCTGTATTTCTTACCGAGTCTTAAATTACTAGTTCTTCTGGACTTCGCTGAGCTCGTATCTGTTGAGATATCTGTTGAGGTATGGGTATTATCAGCCACCACTATGCGTGGGTGAAATAAATGTTTATAGTTTCACCTTTTAATTATAACAATATTTATTAAACAATTTAATAATAACAATCTGCACTGTAGTTTTGGTAATTAATCTTCACGCAAGTGGAGATTAATTTAAGTTTGTAGTTTCTATTATTTTATTTAGTAATTCACTTATTAATTAACTGTTACACCAAACACTTTGAGTTGATAATTCTGAGATCTAAGATTCTATAAGTTCGATCTTTACTGATTGAGGTTTCGTGACTAACTGCTAATACTGCAGTAGAAAAGATCTCTCCTCGCGGATACGCGAAGGGGAGGTTTTGGAAAACTCGCGGGAAGGCG
Organism: Tenthredo mesomela; assembly: GCA_943736025.1. NCBI lineage: Eukaryota > Metazoa > Arthropoda > Insecta > Hymenoptera > Tenthredinidae > Tenthredo > Tenthredo mesomela. The sequence continues at coordinate 11,791,483 of OX031018.1, forward strand.
AGGTTTTTTCTATTGGTAAAAAGAACATTAAAACAAAAGCGGGAAAAAATATGGTTGGCTAGAAGAGCATTTGCGCAAGGCGATTGGGTCAGAGGCCCAAGCGTCGAGACGCTAAGAAGGGATGCTGTAAGCATCTATATCTCTCTTCTTTTAAAACAGAGCTGTCTTTGTCTTTAGACTTTTCCGCTTTGGGTCGTAAAAATCTGAAGGATCTGAAGATTTATGTTTCCTCAATAAGGATTTTCAAAGTTCACTTAAAGTTTAGGCTTTCAGTTTTATGGTGTTTCAAGTGTTCCAGAGCATATTCGTTTCGTGAGAAAATGGGATGAAATTGTCTATATTATAGTTAAGATTGTTCCTTTCAAAAGTATTGACTAATATCTATGAGTAAAGTAATATATAAAAGAATAAAGGAAAAAATTATAAATGGAATTACATCAGTAGATGCATTATTAAAACTCTGATGATAATTGCACGTCGGTATTCTTATACCTGAGATAATAACTAATGGTAACTGTTGTACCTATAGATTAAATATTCGGCTTCCAGCCTAGGACGTAACAGTGCTTCTGAGTTTTTCTTTATATTCTCTTTATGCTCTTTCAATCTGGTCTTAAGCTCACGTTTCGTTTCACCTACATAAGACGCTGAACAATCATTACACTGAATCTTATATACTACATTACATTTATCATGTTCGTCAATGCGGTCTTTCCCTTTAATAACCACTGATCTTAAGTTACTGTTAACACTAAACACAGGTGACAAGTCAAATTTCCTCAGTGAACAGCCTAGTCTCTCTGAGAAGTCCTTAATGTAAGGTAAGGATACTATCCTACGTTTTGATGTAGATAGACCGTTGACTACCATGATGACAGAGGTATTTCCTTCTGGGTCAGTCACCGTAATAACGATGTTAATGCTATTGGTATGAGTGTTCTTTGATTTTAGATATTTTAACCTTTTAATAATTAATCTTTCTGAGAAGTCGTCAGGGTAGTTGTTATCCCGTAACAATGATCTTACTAAACTCAGGTTCTCAGCATGAAATTTCGAGTGAGATAACGATATGGCTCTGTCGACTAGATTAAACACCATTCCGCGTTTTTGAGATAAAGGGTGCATGGAGTTAAAATTCAAAAACCTTCCAAAAAACGTGGGTTTTCTGTACCAATTAGTGATCAACCCATTAGAATCGTCTCGTATCACATTAACATCCAAAAAACTAAGCTTACGTTCAACCTCAAGTTCATGCATGAACTGCAGGCGGTCATGGTAACCATTAAAAGTGTTAGTAACATAGTCTATGTTAGCGCTAGGAATGCACATGATAATATCATCCACATATCGGTAATAAAATGATGGTCTGAAATTCAACTTTGACAAACAGTCACGTTCCAACCATAACTAGGTCCGCTAGAATCGGTGAGATTGGGGACCCCATGGGAGAACCAAAAATTTGTTTATAGTACTGGTTGTCAAATTGAAAGTAGACGTTGTCTAACAAATACGTTACACCCGCTAATAATTCACTCAAAGGCATGGTGGTGTGCTGCGCGATAAATGAGTATCTGTTTACTATCGCTGTCTTAACTAACTCTGTTGGTACATTAGTAAACAAAGAGGTAACGTCAAGAGAGATCAAAATGCAATCATCAGGTACCTGGATATTACTAAGTTTTTCTATCAAATCCCAACTATGTTTAATATAAGAATCAGCTTTAGGAATGCTCTTGATTAGTAAATTGCTCAGAAACTTAGAAATCCCATACGTAGGACTCCCAATCGCTGAGATGATGGGTCTGAGTGGCGTGTCTTTTTTATGTATTTTAGGTAAACCGTAACCTTTGGCAAGACACGTGTTCGTTTGCGTTAATTCGTTCCTATGATATTGTTTAGCTAGGAAACTATTCGAGTTCCATCTGTCAAGAATTCTCTGCGAGGTCTTACGTAATGTGGTTAATGGATTCTTGTTTACTAATCTGTAGGTGGTGGTATCGGCAAAGAGAGTCTTTAATTTGAGTATGTAACTGTTTTTGCCAAGCGCTACTATGACATTACCTTTGTCCGCGTTAGTGAAGAAGATATCTTTATTAGACTTTAAAAATTGTCGTGTAGTATTAAGTTTCTGTGCGACTAACCGGTCTTCAATACTAATATGTCTGTTAATCCGTGTAAAATGTTCGATGTTCTTAATTAATTTACTCCTAATCTCTTTCTTATTATCATCAGGAAATGACGGCGCATTAATAACGTGTTCTACATTTTTGATAACTTTAATTGTAGTCTCTTGGTCTAAGCTAGTGAGTGGAGAAAATTTCGGACCCAGAGATACGGTTTCAATAACAACTTCAGGAATCGATGTTTGAGTTAAGTTCACAAACCAACGTTCCCTAGACTGAGTACAGGCTGGTGTTAGATCTTCCGTGTGTATGTGTTTAACTACAGGTCTGTGAGCCAAAACATTGAATTTACGCGCGAAGCTCGTATTCAGTTTATCAGTTAAGCGGTTAAGTTTTTTCCAATAAATAGCCTCTGATGAGGGCAGCATAACACTGCCGAAACGTCAGGCCATCACATTTCAAAAATTGACTCGACTTGATTGATTGAGACCCTTCTCCGGATATCTTATTATTCAGAATAGAAACATTTTCCTAATTTATTAAATTAGGTGGCGCCCATTACGCGCAAGGCCATCGGTGCACCCGGTTATTGAGGTCTCACCCTCGTTAAAGAGGCCTCGATAATACGGCAGGTTGCATTCTTGGCGCCCAACGTGGGGCAGGCGCGAAAAGAGAAAGAAAGATTTCAAACGAAAAAACCCACAAAACCCGAAAACTAGGATAAGTAGGATAGGGAGTAGCCATACTCACACTAGGATTAATGCATGTTAATTTATATCGTTCTGTTTAACTTATATTTCCTTGTTTAATCTGTTTTCTGAGTTTTCTCATATAAAAATGGTACATATCGCGAATTCTAAATTCAAAATTTCCCGTTATAACGGATATTTTCTGGCTGTTATGATCATTGTTCTTAGGCATTAGCCTAATTCGCTTCTCTAGCTCAGTTTTTCTGATATCACGTCATCTAGATAAAGTAGAACGAATAATACAGAATAACCTCTCTATACGACACAACAACAACAGTCCTAACCGTTGAGGCTTTCTTCGTTCTGACGCACTATATATATGTTGTAATATACTCTAAGCTATACTCATAATACCTAGCCATAACTATAGCGCGATAAACAGAGAGCGAGAGCGAGACAGCAGATACGAGATATTAAAGTTCAAAATCACATTCAAACCTACCGCGGAAACTCGACGCTAGTAACGGATGCTGCCACGAGGCGCGCCATCGTCACTCTTGATCTAACTATCGATCCGCGAATCGATTTCTCAAAGCCAACGTCCATCTTGGATATGAACGACACCACGCCGCTTACTAAACAAAGGTATTATCACTTCTCGTATCTACTGTATAATTACTAAAGAACAATAACACATAAGAAATTGCATAAATTATTGCTCAACTAATATTATTAACTTATCATATTTCCTGGATGAAGTCTTCTGAATTGATCGCAACTAGATTAAAAGTTTAGTTGCATGTACCCGTGCTTGCAATTCAACACGTGGTTCACAATATACAAGGCTTTACCCAACCGGCCAAATTGCCGATATTATCCTGTTATAATAAGTAAATATTTCGTTTCGTAAAACCCAAAGTTAGTTATAATTTGGAAACGTTCATAAAGAACCGCTTATATCAAGTATCCCTATAACGAAAAAAAAAATTTATCATCTCGAACAAAGAAACACATGGATACTATAGTGTCATTATATTAGTCGTGCAACACTATACGCTCACGCACGACACACACATTCGTTATAGCCATACATGGTAGAAGTACAAAGTCCAGCGGCAGCCATAGACTGCCAAGCTATTGTAATAATGTCAACAAAGGCGTAGGACCTTATCTTAGTCTCTTATAGACAACCATACAGTATAGCTGTGACCTATATATTCTACCTAACAGCTGATTCGAATTTCGATATAATCAGGTCAGTATACCTACGGACCTATATCTTTTCTTGAGCTTAACAATAAATAATCAAATCAATGACAATTACCAAATCATTAAACAAATATTATTACTTTAATTAAGTTATTTGAGATTATTATTCTGAAATTTCAACCTGTTATGTAGAACATAATGCTAAACGTCAAAACCTCGAATCTGTTACTAGGTAATATGAATACCAGAACAACCTTTTAGCTTTCACTCAGTCTATTTAACTGCTTAATTATTGAAATCAAAATTAAATAATACCAACCACTGATAAGCTAAAATATTATCAGGCGATTCGAGGAGTACCTCGGTACGAGCTGGTCCAACTGTTGTTTGGAAAACCCCCAAATGGAAGACCAACTAAACTCCCAAGGAGGTACACCTCACCCCTACCGTGATACAGCGAATAATTACCAATTCTCATTACCATCGAATCCTGAATTCCCGGGAGGATTATCCCACTCGAGAGCGAGGGAAAATTCGGAAAGACATTCAACCCCTCCGCCTTTACAAACTCTTATCGAGGAAAACGAGATGGATCATTCTGCGAATCACCCAGTAAATACAAATACTAATAGTACCGATCAGGCTACTAATGATATTCTTCCAGCCTACCAAACTGATAGAGCCCGTCTATTAGAACTCTTGGGATTTCCCCAGGATACACCATTTCTTACCGCTGACCGGAGACAAAGTAATCGCGTAGCTAGACAAGCTGCCTTGAACGCTGCACGAATTATAGCTGAAAGTTCCTCTCCGCCGTCGCACATGCCTAACTCACATCGTCCATCTACCGGAGCGATGCCGCGTACCGTGTTTCCTCTAACGTTAAATCAACCGACCGGTAGTTCACAATCGCAATCTTGGTCAAACCAACTGGCTGATCTCATTAATGTCAGCGAACACTCCGCTAACATGAACGGATACCTTACAAAAATTATATTAGAAGCCCAAGCGAAAGGCTATACTTTCGAATCGGTTTCTGTCCCTTCACCAATGCAGCGAACCGCAACTCAGCGAGGACCCCCTAGGTCTCTCTCTACTGCTAGCACCGCTATACCACTTCATAACCACAGACCCAGTGTCAATAGGAGCGATTCACCAAATCATATACCCCAAGCGAATTCCTCTCCACCGTTCATGAGTAACCCTCTAACTTCATTAGAATTTAATACTTCTCAGAACGAGCAACGTGAAGTCCCTCCTCAACACTCATTCGGACAAGATATACCCAATAGATCATACAATCCATTCACAACTCCTGACGATCTTCCTCGTCCAACTCCAACACAAAGATCTCCTTCTTTACATGGATTAACTAAACGCGTTCAACTTTGGAAATTAAAATTCCCTACTGAAAAGAAACCACGCGCTTTCCTAAAAACCCTCGAACAAAGGTGTCAACAGGAAGGTATTGTCGGCAACGATAGATTATTAGTTCTAACCGAATGCTTTACAGGCACCGCTTTGATCTGGTTAGAATCCAGACTTCATAAGTGGCATACTTGGAGTCAATTCATTGAAGAATTCTCAGCTGCATTTGGTATCGAAGGAACCGATGCTGAAATTCTCCGACAAATCGCCCTCTGCGATCAAGGACCTTCCGAAATCGGATTTGATTACATAGCAAAGATAACTGAATCATTCTCAACAATGAATAATCCTCCTTCTGAGGAAGAGCAAATTCGTACTATTCAAAAGCAATTTAACACACGTTATAAGGAATTCCTATCACATAGAGGAAAGTTCAAAACCTTCCTGGATCTCTTAAAAGCCACACGCGAGTACGACGAACTCATTCTGTATCGACGACAAGCTAGAGGTAATACTAACAGCACCGACAAACGTCCCTTGCCGCAGCGTACATCACGTTTAAACGCCGCGAGCTCAGTTACCATTGAAGACGAATATGCTGAAGATTCCGATATCGAAGATGTCTCAACCTCTAACCCTACCGATTGTCAGAGTCTAGGTACTAATGATAAGAAAGATCATATCGACATTCTCGTGGAACGCGTACTCGAACGACTAAACAAGAATACTAAAGTCAATACCGTTACCAATAACTTAAATTCTCCAAAACGTTTTAATAACTACCCCTTGAAGAAAACTGCCTCCGATAACGGTCGACCTAACCCTAATTTTACCGCGAACGCGAGTAGAGACTTAAGCACCACCTTCTGCGCTAACTGTGGAAGATACGGACATCTTTCACGTACTTGTACGAAACCTAATCGAGTTGTTTGCTATATATGCCGCGGCCTTGGTCATCGCAATGCCGAGTGTCCCCGTAACAACCCGAGAGCCAAGGATACCGATCCAAATCTCTCAAACAAAACAACCCCTACAGTACAACCCGTAAAAATACAAACGCTTGCTCGCGATTCTAGTAAAATAAGAAGCGAAAATGTTTCCAAACTCAATGAACTAACCGATCCAATTCCTGAACCCGAATTCACTTCCCAACCAGATGCTGACATTGACTTACATGATGATTCTGATGACGACTACGACAATATCTCTGATTTCATCTGTGATTCATACCATGTCACGGAAGTCGATCCAACTGAACGTTCAATGAGCATTTCCAAGTCTAATCCTATGGATAACAGTCAACCAAGCTTGTCTGACGAGCCTGATCCTGAAGACGACTTAGCCAACCTATACGTCCTTACATCCACCAATACCGTCTCCAATAATTCCACTGGGAACTCCGAAACACCTAGAGCTTTACAACGTAAATATCACTTACCGACCAAATTGAAAACTCGTTTAGATAACCCGGACATAATCGACCGAATTGAAAACCGTCGCGTCTACACGAGAGGAACTGGCGATTCCCCTCCGGAAGTCACAGCGAAATTACCTATAAAAATTTGGATTTACGGAGAAGAGTTAACGGGAATTATTGACAGTGGAAGCGAACGTTCGTACCTTAGCCCCGCCGCTTTCGAACGCGTCCGCGAACTAAGTCTCGGATCTGCCCGACCTGACAACACTTCGACCACCGGCGTTCGACTCGCAAACGGTACGGTATTAAAAACTAAATACGGTGCTCCTTTCTTGATCGACGTTGGAGATAAATATGGCGAACAATGGTTCACTGTCCTTGACGGATTAGCTACCGATGCACTATTAGGCATGGACTTTTGGATAAATTTCATGGTTAGTGTTGATATGGGAAATCGAGTATGGAAGATGAGTGGTAGTGATATGACCTACCCCATCCGATATAAACGATGCGAACCTCGCGACACCGTCTCAGCTTTGTTATCACTCCACGAGGCAACTCCGACTGATCAGCAACGGCTAACCGAATTTCTGAACAATGAGTTTGCAAAAGAATCTGAACATCCTCAAGGATGTACCCAACTTATCACACATAAAATCGACCTCATCGACGAGACACCCGTTAGACTCAAACCTTATCGACGAAGTCCGGTAGTAAACAAATTAATGAAAGAAGAAGTAACAAGACTCTTAGATAAAGGATACGTTACCATCAGCGAAGGTAGTATCTGGGCGAGTCCCCCTGTCATGGTTCTTAAACCTAACGGAAAATATCGGTTCTGTATAGATTTCCGCTGTGTCAATAAACAAACCGCAAAACCGGCATACCCGTTACCGAACATGAACCGAATCCTTTCCGCGTTACATGAAGCTTGCTTAATTTCGACAATCGATCTCAGTGAGGCGTTCCACCAGATTCCGATGGAGGAAAGTAGTAAACAATACACCACCTTCGTTCTCGAAGATGGCGGTTTATATCAATGGGAACGTATGCCTTACGGACTCACTGGAGCTCCCAGTACTTTTCAAATGCTCATGGATGCACTCAAACGTAACTTAGTTCAAAAACTCCGAGACCGAAAACTTCCTCGTCATTGGGAGAATTGTATTTTTGCATATCTCGACGATTGGGTCATTGTCTCCAAAAACCTGGATGAACACCTCGCAATGCTCGGATTAGTCTTTGAAGTAATCCGCGAAGCGGGACTAACAATTAATCGCGACAAAAGTAAATTTGCGCGTTCCGAAGTAAAATTCGTCGGTCACATTATTGATAAAAACGGATTAAGACCCGATCCTGAAAAATTAAAAGCCATATACGAACTCAAGAGACCCGTTAACCGAAAAGAACTACGCCGCTTCAATGGTCCAGTTAATTGGTACCATAGGCACATGAAAAACATTGCTCGAGTTCAAGGTCCACTTAATAAACTTTCCAGTCCTAACGTCCCCTGGCGTTGGACTGAAGTCGAAGAAAAGGCTTTTCAAGAAACTAAACAACGCGTCTTAGATGCACCGGTTCTGCATACGCCGAATCCGAACTTACCCTATGTCCTGTATACCGATGCATGCGATACTGGATTAGGTGCGGTACTTACGCAAATCGATAGACTTGATAACAATCGCGAATATTTCATTCAGTGCCTTAGTCGACCACTACTCCCCGCGAAGAAAAACTACACTACTTCTGAAAAAGAGTGTCTTGCAATCGTGTGGGCCGTCGACAAACTGCGATGCTACCTAGAAGGTGCGCCCTTCACTGTCGTGACCGATCACGCCGCGTTGACCTGGTTGTACACACATAAGGATCCAACTAGCAGACTGGCAAGATGGTCTATGAAACTATTGTCCCACGACATTACGGTAATTCACCGCAAAGGTACGGAAAACGAAGCTGCCGACGCTTTGTCACGTCAATACGAAACCACCGAAGAACCAAGTCAAGTCCTGAACATTGAAATCCCAACTACACCTCCTGATTCACATACCCTATGGTATAAAAAGAAAATCTCTATGACTAAGAAACATGCCGATGTCTTAACCGATTGGAAGTTAGAAAACGACCAATTGCATCACTACCGACCAGACCCCGGAAAAATTGATATAGGTGATTCCGACGCTTGGAAACTTGTTCCTACCCGCGATCAAATCATCGATATCTTGAAAAACTACCATTGCACTCCACAAGCCGGTCATCTCGGTACTGATAAAACATGCGACCGTATTCGTCAAAAACATTATTGGCCCGGTATGCATGAAGAAATTCGACAATTCATTTCCGATTGCGAAACGTGTAGATTAGGTAATTCAATCAACACAAGGTACAACACCAGATGTATATCCGACCACCAATCGCTCCTTGGGCTGTTGTATCAGCAGATACTGTTGGACCACTCACGCGATCCACGGATGGAATGCAATACATCCTAGTTGTACAGGATCTATATTCAAAATATATTGAACTTATTCCCCTACGCGAACAATCCGGGAAACTAGTAGCTCGAGAATTACGACGAATCTATAATCGTTGGGGAAACCCCATCACTTTAATCACCGACAACGGAACCGAGTTTATCAATAAACAGGTAAACCATCTAAATTCTGAATTTCGAGTAGAACACAAGACCACCGCGTTGGCACATCCCTGCGCAAACCCCGTAGAACGCCTTAACCGAACCATAAAACCAATGTTAGCTGCGTTCACCTCACCTAAGCAGACTGACTGGCCTGTGTTCATCTCCGATCTGCAATTTGCTTGCAACTCAACTAAGAGTGCTGCTACTCAGTATTCTCCTCATTTCTTAAACTTTGGTCGAGAGACACGCTGTCATAGCTCACCCGATAAGGATCTAAACCTATCCGAGTTAAACTCACAAGACCCGTGGGCTCGCAGAATGATCACTCTCGATACTATACGGCACTTAGCTGAAAAACACTTGCTTAAAACACAATTCCGGCAAATCAATCGCCATAACGCGAACATCCCATCGAATGTTCCCGATATCCGGGAGGGCGACGAGGTGTACTTCCCCCGGAAACGGCTAAGTAAAAAGGGAGAAAATTACAGCGCTAAGCTGGCCCCCAAATACGACGGACCAGCCTATGTATCAAGGTATTTCTCACCCACCACCGTGGAAATAGTAGATAAGAATGAGAAAACGGTAGGAAAATACGACATAAAAGATTTAAAATTCCCCCGTCGCAATCCTCGACGCATGAACTAATATCCCAGTCCTGTTTGACCTAGAATACCACACTGTGTCAGCTACACCGATATCATCCCACTGAAGGATCTATTCACCAACCCATGAAGATGAGAAGCACACGACAGGTCACCCGACGAGGAATCTCGCGACTACCCGGCTCCAGAGAGAGCTTACCGATAGTTCAACTCGTCCGGCTCCACGACTCAGACATCGCCAACGCGCGCGTGTTGGCTCGCATCTCAAACCTAAGACCTCAAACCTCAATACACGACGCAACACCAACTCATCCTCTGGACTTAACGCTAAGTGGTGAACCACCTAATACTGACGCACCACTATGCCTCGTGCAAGACCAACCCCTAGACCTGACAAAGATCCAACCGGAATCGACACCTGTAACCAACGTTACCTTGGAAAAGGAGACATCACGCAAACGGCCACACACGCCTTCAACCGAAAGTCCAGATTCGGACAGCTCAGAAGGAAGCCTGGACGAAAAAGTAACACCGACAAAACTAGAACCCGAGTCCGACTCCACCAACGACGAACTACGAAAACCTTTCTTTCCACCACTACAGGAGCACACCGGTCGAACTCCACCTAACCCTGGACCCGTACAGATTGACCGAAGCACGATTATCCGTGAATGGGATGCTAAACCAAACGAGATCAAGAGCCAAGAACCTAGGAAGATCTCCTTACCCTGTTCTTTCGATGCTTACGCAGCCGCTCTACTACCACCGGTCAAACGCGCCAACCCATCTCTACTGGAACGACTCCTAAACATACCGAACGCCCCAAGGAATGAAGCCAACATAATCAGAATCCAAACCAACGACTCGACCACCAAGCGGATCTCTGGAAGTGATTGGTCGAAAACTGTTAATGAATACGTACAAGACCAAAACCTTCCAACGGCAAAGACCATCCTCAGAAATAGTAACACCAATACCTTCTTGACACACCGTCCAAAAACTCTGGAAAAGGGATGTCTAAACTGTCGATCCATCACGCACAAATTTAAACAGTGCCCACACCCGTACAGAAGTGGATTTTGCCATGGGTGCGGTGCCCCACATCACAACAAAAGCAACTGCCCTTTTGCTCATGATAGGGAAACCGAAATCCTTAGAGGACGATGCCACAAGTGCGGAACAGACCTGAATCTCCTCAACTCCAACTGCGTGGAGTGCCAGAACCGCTTTCCCGAGCACGAAGCGTGGAAAAACCACTATAAGGGTCCTGTTCCCACCTTGCAAACCTCTATCTTGACTCAAACCAAAACCGAAAGCTCCTTTACAATGACTAAGACCCCGCTGGAGGACCTATACCCGGATAGCGACGACGAAGTAAACCTTCGACCATCCACATCGACTCAGACTTATCATCGCGAACCTCGCCGCCGTCCAAGAGGTAAGTTTGCGAAACGTGACAACCACCAGTCGTGGAGTTAACCTCCTTACCTCCACTAACAACCTGATAAAACTTGAAGTAAACCTACAGTACCTTTCCCAAAGCACATAGTTGCATACGTTGATTAGTTATGATTATTACATTTAATTTTGTTATTTACCCTAGGCTTAAGCAACCAAAGAAAACCCAAAAAGTACTTAACCGTTCTAGTTATCTAAGCCATATACACTCTCAACATACGGAGAAGTTAAGTGAAATAAAGCCTTATATTTCAATGTAAGAGCCACGATATTCTTTCCGTAGCATAACCACATAATCTAATAAAATTCCTAAAGGAAAAGAGAGAAAGACATATATTTTTTTTTGTTTTGAGTAACGTACTCTCACTGATGTGAATTTCCAAAGATGTTCCTTTGTTCATACTATTTCCTTTAATTATCTTATTATGTTACCTAACACTAAGCTACCTATACTCATAGACACTCGCTCTCTGTTCGCCATAATTAGCAATAAAATATACTGTTTCATACTACTATGTTCTGGATTATCAATTATGTTCCTAGATTACGTATGAGAAAGAATGTATTGTTGAATGAGAAACGCACCCTCAACCATATAGCCTACGTCTAGTGGGGGGGTCTGTGACAATGTGTTCGCACATTGTCTACCATTTCAATTTACCGCCGTGCGGCTATACGAGTTTAGGCTCCTTAGTCCACACTTATTACCTATTTTCTCAAATCATACCAGTAGTAGGGATCCGCTACTTCTGGATCACCGCGTGTTAGTGCACATGGATACACGCATACATAATTACCTCACACGTATATAAATATGCAAATATGGCTGCAAATTTATTCGGATCACTGCGTGTTAGTGCACATGGATACACGCATACATAATTACCTCACACGTATATAAATTTGCAAATATGGCTGCAAATTTATTCCATTAACCTCATTACGCATTCACCCTCATTAGACATCCGGTGCAATTAAAAAGGGGGAGTCTGATAATTAAATCAGTCGTAGAACTATCACCCTCTCCAAACTGTGCGTGTCAAAACGAATCAGCGGTAAGTGCGCTCAACCCCTTCGATAATTGTAATTGCAGACTTATTAACCACAATGTATAATGCTAAGCAGCGATAATTGTAATTGCAGACTTATTAACCACAATGTATAATGCTAAGCAGATGTGTAACTCATACAATGTATCGTAGATAAAATCTCCTCCTGCACATCAACCGTGCAGAACGTTGTACCATCAGATGAGAATTGCGTGAACTCGACAAAACATTCATACATTGTACCGCGAGCTGGTGCTCACGATAGCTGCAATATAATTGCATCTATAATTATACCTACAATTATCGCAACCTGCTAACGTTGCAAGTACAATGTCTCATGCAAAATAGCTGTTGTAGGCGGTTTAAAAATCTTCAATCAACATTTTATTATACAATTATACGGACACGCTACCTGACTAACGTTGCAAATACAATGTCGTCGGAGGGTGTGAAATCTTTAATCAACGTTCCATTAAATAATTGTATAGACGTGCTAACAGTGTCCAAAACGGAAGTCTTGGATGAATATAAAGAGCTGTTCGCAACAAGGTAAGCATCACATCAATTCCGCGAGTCCTCAGATATACTCCAGCTCTAGCGATACATCTGAAAACAGCGAACTCAACTTCACACCCTGCGTAAGTGAGGTAGGTTCAAACCTTGCAAAACTACTCAAACGGTTTTATATGAGAAAATTAACACAGCGTTCTATGTTACAGCGCAATGTCTTCCCAGTGTTCCCAGTCAAACAAAAGATTTGCATCGAACGACTTCGATTTTGCCGAACCAACGATTGCGCCTCGACAGACTAGACTTCTGGCACGCCAGTATCAGCTGACTGCTTCAAATTCGAAATGGATCGATGTGGCTATAAATTTTAGCGGGAAAAACCTATGCGCCGTAGACATCAGGCTCACGGATAATTATGGGAATTTTGTCAACATGAGTGTGACGGCGTTTGATCGGATCATGAATCAAGCTGAAAATATTAATCGAAAGCTGACATCGATCCTCCCCACAACAGCATATCCACTCGATCAGTTTGAAGGAGTCCGACTAGAAATTAGTCCAATGTATGGGAAGGCTGCGTTAAAAATTGCATCGGGCACAAAAAACATCATTTTCATGAAGAGCACGTTTCACCAGTTGTGCTCTTTGGAAAAATGTATCAAAACTTGCTACAACGATCTGCTGGAAAAACTGCTCTCTGTGGAGGAGAAGATTCAAATTTTCTGCACAGTTATCGAAGATGAGGAGCGAAACACAAACCACTATGTCAACAGCGACGACCGCATCAGAGAGTTGATACAATCGTCTCCAACGTATGATGAGTCATCTCTGATTGACAACGAGCTAGTTGCGCTGGCAGCTGGACAACTGTCTACCATGTCATCCTGATTAACTCATATTATATATTTTTTGTAATTCTTTACGACTTTTAAATAAACTAGAGATTATTCTAGACATATATATATATTTCTTGGACAACTATCAACCATGTCATCCTGATTAGCTTAGATTATATATATTTCTGTAATTCTTTACTGCTTTTAAATAAACTAGAGATTATTCTAGACATATATATTTCTAATAGTTTGTATAAACTGTAATCCTAATGGTGGGAGGTAAATAAATTTGAATACACATGTAGACTTATTTTTCTTTATTTAAAAGTTATTTCTCTTTATTTACTCCGGCAAATCAGTAACATTCTCCTCAGACATTTCAGCCTCCGCATCCATAACCTCACCCCACAAATTATACAGCGCGTACACTTCGTGCATAGCACATTTATGTCTCCAACGCATCCCATGGCTTGGGCAGGGTGTTAAAGGTGTGTTAAATGTGTAGGATGGCTCGACCCCCGAGCGATCATCGTCCTCAACGTTGCGAATTTCATTAGGATTTTTGCCGACCAATTCGGCTATCCAACTCTTTTTTTCAAGACCTCGACAGTGTATGCGATTCCCGTGATATCCAGCAGCCTCGGCAACAACGTTGTACCGGTCTTGATATGGTACATCTCCATCGCTCCACCTCAATCCATGATGTGTGACAGTTAGCCAATTAGCTTCCTGCCGTTTTGCCGTAGTCAACTCGGAAAAATCGTACGGCGGCCCAAAAATTTTATGAAACAATCTGCCGTTTTGTGCCAGACAGGCAAACTCTTTGACAATAAACTTATTGTCACAGTCTTTGAAACCTTGCACATCCGCAAACGAAACCATTGCAAGAGACTGAATGCATTTTAGACTGTTCGAAGATCTTATATATCGTGAAATTCTATGTATGGAGGGAGGTAAATAGGTGGAAAAACTGCAACGCCTTCAACCGCTGGCACGCGCACAATTATATTTATAAGATCTTACAATGTCTCCAACTGCGGAGCGTGCCAACAATTATATTAATGATACGTTACGCGCAGCCGTGGAGTTATACTTAAATATTTATCGAGACGAAAAAAAAAAAAACTGTAATTTCCCCAACCGCTAACACGCGAAGAATTATATATTTATAGGATCTTACGTACACTGTTGCTCAAGGGGTTATACTCAAATATCTTGTCGTGAATTATGAGACAATACGCGGTGGTGTTTGCCGGCACGTTAGTTTTACATTGAAACTCCAGACGTATGTCCACCGAAGCGCTCTTAATCGATTCGTTTTGTCTGGAACAGTCAATGACAGCGATTGGTGCGTGAGTTTTAAAGTCTTTTGCGGAAAGAGATGGATACCGCTCGCTGTTGTAGTAGGACTTGGAAAATTTATAATACATATCATAGAGCAGAGCGTACTGGTTTTTTTCGAAATTTAGGTTCAGATTGTCGTACGGGTAGGATTCAGAGTTCAGGTAGAGTTTAATGTCCGTAAGATCGCAGTGATCAAATTTGCTGATATCCTTCGCAACATTGTTTTTGCGATCGGTTTGCAAAGCCAGTATGATGTAACGAGGTTTTTCCGTGTACGTAGACGTTTTGATAGCCCAAGTATGCTTATCGGTCGTCTGAAGCACTGGATATTCGTACAAGTCCCAAGAACGGAAACCTAGACTCAGAGATCTACCGCTTTCGAGAACGGCTAGTAGAGATAGTTTCTGTATATCCTCGACATTAATATGAGGCATCCTCCACTGCACTTTCAATAATTTCAATGTTAAATTATTCTTGGTCTCACCATTCATATAAATGTTCTTATCGGTTCGCGAGCGAATCAATATTAATTCATGTCGAGCGTTCATTACAACGCGTTGATAGTCTTCGCAAAACCCTAGCAACGTATTGAGCGGTATACAGCAGTTTACGTTAGGTTCCGTCTTCGACTTAACCGTGTTCGACAGATTCCACCCCGCCACGTCCAAAGTTCGACTTTTGTCGGAGTCCAGCGAAAGATAATTTTTCAACGTTGTAGTAATCCCTAAATTCTTACACTGATCTATCTCAACACCGTTCAATTCATAGCGAATTTCATCGAATAAAAATGCTCCAAAATTATTGCACAGAGTAAAAGCTGTCACATCGTTAGCCCCATGACACGTACCCTCGATGTACAGATAGCTGTTGCAAGGCAGTACGTATAAATCTTGCTGTTGAATCAGAATCCGAATTTCATCGTTGTTGTCAAGCGATGAACTAGCGTACGGATTATGCCCGTGAACTTCGACCCGCGTAATACTATTGTCGTATACGGGTTCAGAAGTTATATTTAGAACGTCGGCCATCTTTCAATAGCTTAAGCCCCAAGGATCGTAGAAAATCTATGTTAGACTTTTTCAACGTCGCACCGCAATGACAGCGAGGTTTCGAATAATCGTCAAGTCCTCTACCCTCGACACTTTTTGTATTACTGCTCAAATTAGGTTCGCTCCCGGGATATTTGTATGCGCGCAGATGATTATGATTATTATAACAATTATTTCCACTGAAAATCAACATATCGAACTATTCTCCAGGTTTTATATGCAAACGTATTGTCACTTCTTCGCTGCGAAAATCAACCAACTTATTATTTTGATCCACTATTTGCAGAGTGATATTGTGTATGTTGCGCGTGCTTATCGGGAGGTAAATGACGTTTGACGGTGATTCCATTATTTTATATCCCGGAGGTACGTTGGGAAAAAATTCGTGAATAGTGTGATCAGCTCGCTCGTTGCTGAAAGCATTCGTAGTCAGGTTACATTGTATTCGCAATATATTCACATGAACTATGTCGACGGGAAAATCCGATTCGTGCGAACGATTAGGTTCCAGAACGCGTCTTTTGAATCCCAACATTCTACCAATGCTGTTTGGCTTTGTAAAATCGATTTTGTAGTGACAACGTATCTCACTTTTCATAGTATTGTTATTGGGGAGCACCTCGAAGAGCGAATCGTGTTCATCGGATCTTCTGGACGTGTTTTGAGCCAATTCCATATTTTTAACCATTTCTTTGTTGATATATTCGCTTATGCTATCGATTTCGTACGATCCCGTGGGTATGACGATCGATTCGTTGTCACCGTAATACAGCGTATTGTTCGAGTTTGAGATATTGGGGATGGAGTTGTAGGCTTGAAAATTGATTAGACCCAACACATATTGCACATCGTCTTTCAGTGTTACCGGAGGAAAATAATCCACGCTGAGAGTCGAACTTTTACCGCTGAGAGTAAATGTCAGCGACATAGTTGCAACGCTACTGATGCTCGACTATTCCGGTGCAAGAGTTTTCTAGAAGAAATTTCAAACACAATTGGCCGCAAACATCGCTATCGAAACTTTGCAGCTGGTTGTGGTTGTAGGAGATACGTGCACCGCTTTTTCTCAGATAATTAATTATCTCTACGGGGGGACGTAAATTTCCGAAGCTGTCAAAGTATTTGACTCTAGGACCACACTTGACATAGGCTACCCAATGCGTTCCCGCCCCATTATCATCATCCAGATTAACAATACAGCTCTCATGATGCCAAGAATCTTTGGGTAGGTTTGTTCTGCTGAATACATCTCGAAAATGTGGAATGTATTTGACCCCGAGACGACGCAGTTGCACGCTCGACATAGCGCCCGTAGGAATTTTTACTTTTTTTTTTTCTTCAAGGTGGCTCCCGATCCACGCTGGTACGGAGATAGTCGCAGACCCCTTCCAGCCATCTCGATAGCTCGATTATGCCTTTCACTTTCGGCTAAACGCTTTCGGGCAGTTGTTGCATCGTTTACCGCTTTAGCTATACCTGCCGCACCACCTGCCAGACTGCCGGCCGCCGAGAGACCCGCGAATAGAGGGATAAGGAATGGAAGAATTCCACCGCGTTGAGCGGGCGGTGTTATTACTCTAACTGTTTTAGGTTTCACATTCTTCTTCTTTTTCTTGACAATTAATTTCTCGCTGACAGTTTTTTTACTAGATTTTTTCTTCAAACCCATGCCAAAGGCGACCTTAGACTTCATCATAGCCGCGACCGCCGCCGCCGCCGCCCGCTCCCCGACGGACGCGTTCCGCGAGCGCATGCGGTCGATCGCGTGCCGCGCCAAAACTTTGTCCGCGCGGTGTCTCGCGGTCAATTCTTTTTCCCGCGAATACGCTATATCGTGCTCGCGGCAAGCCGCGTCCAGAGGATTTATACCGCGGTCGCCGCGGGCTAAACGTTTGTCAAGATGAGTTCCGGGTCCACAAAATTGATATCCGGGTATATGCAATTCGATGGGCAATGCGTTGATAGCACGATTCAGCAAGCCTCGACCACGTTTATTAGGCATCGATTTGCTCTAGTCGAGGATTGAGACGACACTAAACGTCGCATACTTTGAATGCATCTATAAATACTACTGACGCGAGGCAAAAGTTTTCAGTAGAGATGAAATTTGTCAAACAGTCGGTCGCGATTCGAATCGTTAACCTCGATCGTAGAATGGAATCGCAATCCATTCGTAAGCACGGATCTCTGCTACCCGACACGGTCAGATGTATAATCTGCGGACCCTCCAACTGTGGAAAAACTAATTTAATTATAAATCTTCTCGAGAGCCCTCACGGATTGCGATTTGAAAATGTTTACGTATTTTCAAAATCTATTCATCAACCTAAGTACAAGTACTTGGAAAAATTGCTCGATCTCATCCCCGAAGTTCAATATCACACGTTCTCCAATAGCGGTGAAGTAATCCCCTTAAAAGACACTTCACCCAACTCGGTGTTCATCTTCGACGATATAGCCTGC
Source organism: Tenthredo mesomela (assembly GCA_943736025.1). Taxonomy (NCBI): domain Eukaryota; kingdom Metazoa; phylum Arthropoda; class Insecta; order Hymenoptera; family Tenthredinidae; genus Tenthredo; species Tenthredo mesomela. The sequence goes on from OX031018.1 coordinate 11,810,238, forward strand.
GACAAACAGGAAACCGTTCGAGAATATTTTTCAGCCGGCAGACATTCCGCAGTCGATTGTTTCTATCTGTCTCAGACGTATGCTCGCATCCCCAAACATCTGATACGCGACAATACCAATTTTATTATTCTTTTCAAGCAGGATCAGTTGAATCTCAAACACATATACAACGATCACGTCAACACGGACATGACTCTCGAACAGTTTCGAGAATTATGCTCCCACTGCTGGAAATCAAAGTACGGATGCGTTGTGATAGACAAGGATAGCTCTATAACGACTGGGAGGTATCGCAAGGGGTTCGACCAATTTCTCGTGCTACCCAAGAATCAGTCGAGCTCTAGTTAGACTATCGACAACATTGCAATGGCTGGCGAGACGAGTCGTACCGTGAAACAAATTAAACGAGATATTGCTCGCTCCAGCGATGCAATCAGAAGGAAATATATCGCTCTCAAGACCGATCGCGTCGAAACCGACCAGCAGTTGGAACGAAGCTTCAAACCCATTGTAGAACCGTTGAAGACGTTGGTCGAGCAAGCTGTCTCTAACAACGCTTCTATAGAAAAGAAATTTAAAGAGGAGGCAAAACGAGAGTTGTTCGAAGATGATGAGAACGTTGACCCGAACGTTGACCTCAACCTGGCATCTAGTTCCACCCCGCTGACAAGACCTCATGCAAAGTATGGTAAAAAACGTAGACAGTCTCCGTTTAACGATAATAGTGCTAAAGGAGCTGTACGTTCACCGAAGCGAGGTCGATCAACCACCTATGATGACAACGTTTTTTTCCTACCCGACGAATTTGTGGGGGGAGTTTCACCACCTCCATCTGCATCGTCTACGGTTCGAGATTTGGTGCGCACGCCCGAAGGTCGTAACGATGTGCACAATTATTTGCAACACCAATTCGGTCCGATAGCCGGTAAATATCTGAAAAAGCTGGTCACCGACTCAAAAAATAAGATGGACACAACTTACGGCGTTCGCAATGTGGATGGAGTTTGGATGCTGGGTGATTCACCGTTTTCCGTGGACAACGATGACATCAACATAAAAGGTGTCAACTACAAGGGTACACCGGGGCTGTACGAATTAATATTCATGAATATACCTAACAACCTCGTGTACACCGACCACGACTTGGTAACTTATAAAGATATTTTAAATCGAACTCAGGTATACAAACGTAATTTCGCCCCCGATCAGCAGGTGAGAGGTAACAAAGGTTATAAGTATAAAGAAATTATCTCCAAACTCGTTCCAACGGTTACCCGAATTGGGACAGGCTCGTTAGGATCTGGACTCCTCCCCATGGGGATGGATGTAACCGACAACGGTGTGGATTACGTTTATTGGAACGATCTTGATGAGATGGTGGAACGTTTGCAATTACTGATCGCTTCAAAAGCTGCTGGCCATACCGGTCACGACAACGAAATTGAGGCTATTCTTGAAGAATTACGCGAAGAGAAAATCATTAAATAAGAGCTCCGACGCAAAAATTTATCAGTAGCATCATGCCTGTGGACAAATTTGGAAGACAGACCGCACCCAACAAAAGCAGGGTTAGAAAACGTTACGAGTCACTTCTACCGCACGTCAATCCAGAGGAATTGAACTTTCACGCAATTTCTAAATTGTGCGTAAGTCGTAAAACGAACGATCTCGCGTTTGACGCTCAGCGCTCAAAAATCGTCAATCTCAAAGATCCCCAGGACGCTGACGACGCTGCTAATAAACGTTACGTGGACCTGAAAACGAAGTCTTTAATAGTTGAAGTTGCACGTTTAACCCTAAAGCTGACTACGCTGGCGGACGCGGCGAAGATTGTAATTTCGGATCAATCTTAATCATGAGTACTGAGAAAAAACAGTTGGTCAAAGAGCTTCACGCTCCAGCTAGACGCAACTTTGCTCGCAGAAAAGTACTCGTTCGAGGTTTTGACGATTTGTGGCAGGCTGATCTCGTAGACATGCAGGTGTATGGAAAATTCAACAAGGGTATGAAGTACATCCTAACTGTCATCGACGTGTTGTCTAAATACGCTTGGGCGAGACCGTTGAAAACTAAGAACGCTAAAGATGTTGCCGAAGCATTCGAATCTATTTTCAAAGAACGTCGGATACCTCGAAACCTGCAGACGGACAACGGAAAGGAATTTTACAACACTGTTTTTAAGAATTTAGTTGATAAATATAAGATTAATCATTATTCAACGTACAGTGTTATGAAAGCTTCGGTAGTCGAGCGTTGGAACAGAACCTTGAAAAACGATATGTGGAAAAATTTTACACTCAACGGATCTTACCAGTGGCTTGATATGTTGGCAAACCTTGTGGCTAATTATAACGGAAAAAAACATCGAACAATTAATATGGCGCCGGAGAAAGTCACACCTAAAATCGCTAAAACGCTTTTGTCAACGGTTTACAGTAATATAAAATCTGTTCCACCTGCTAAATTCAATAAACTAGATTACGTGCGCATAAGCAAATATAAGAGCGCGTTTGCAAAAGGTTATACACCTAATTGGACTACCGAGGTTTTCAAAATCGTTGAAGTTAGAAATACGAATCCTCGAACCTATATTCTAGAAGATTCTAAAGGTGTCCCAGTGTTGGGAGGGTTTTACGAATACGAGTTAAAACTAACCAAGTATCCCGATGTTTATTTAGTTGAAAAAGTTTTGAAAACAAAAGGCTCAAAGGTTTTAGTCAAATGGTTGGGTATGGATGTTTCGCACAATTCGTGGATTGATAAGAATAACATTTTATAACTCTGTCTCTTTATTATAACCATTATTATACTACTATTATACACACAATTATTACAATAAAGATTTAAAATTTATACTACTATCGAGTGCTGTTTTTTTTTTCTCACAGACCTCCCATACTTTTTAGCCGTTTGGCTAGACTCAACCTCATGTAGCATGCTTGATTGTATCGATCGAGATGACCAGTTTGCTCAACTTCTACGTCGTTCCGCTCGGTGAGTGTTTGAACCGCCCCCCTACAGCTTAAAATACGATCGTGTTCGAACTTACTCATGACAAGTACGTTGTGGATCTCTGCCTCGCACCCGTGAGTCTCGTCTGAAATCAAAGCACAATATATATATATACTTCTTTTACGTTGATACATCATATCCATACTTGTCAAATCTTACCCAGGTTGTCGATCTGCGTGGTATTGTTTATAATTGATTCATATTCCGCGTCACATTTATCGTTGAGATATCTTAACGAGATTGAGGTCTTTGCGTTCTCCTTTATGGAATTTTGAATCTTAGCAATGTTGTACAAACATCCTGTCACTATTTGGCGGGCGCGGTCTAAAACTTCATACGCATCATGTTTTTTGTCAAAACATTTGCTTATCGCCGATTGAGCTGTAAGTTTTTAGACCGGTTAGCGATAATTATATGTCAAGACAATCAGGTGAAAACCGAATGGTTAGTCGGCGCGATCGTTGAACAAACTGCAAATGTATCGACATCATCTTAGAGATTTTTTTTCTCCATACAAAATATTCAACGACTACGCTGATGAGCCATTCGGTTTCACACGATTGTCGTCATCGAAAAATATCGTTTTTTCTGACGAGTTCAAAAACTTACGTCTATCCTGCGTGTGAGCTATCTCTACGGATGCAGCTGCGACCGCTGCGCAGATGAGGGTTATGACGAAAATTTGAGGTTGTTTGAACATTTTTGATGGCGAACTGGATGCAAACTTGGTTGATGAGATGATGAGGCTGGTAAACCGTGTACTGACTCCGTTGAAGCGGTGCACCGTTTTATACCACTCTGTTAAGTCTAATGCGCAATATTTTTTGGCCTGCAACTATGTTGCATCTAACGCAGTTTTGAAATTAGATTTTGGCAAATTAGCTGTTATACAATGTTGCCCCTGAACGCATTTAAAAGTTGTTGTCAGCTTGAGATAATTTATAATGCCCCCACGGTAGTGTGTCGGTAGAATTTTGCACGAGGAATCGCTTATCATCGTGGGCGCTAAGAGCTATCTTATTCTGGGTTATCGAATACACCTTGTGTAATCTAGATTGTATCGTACACTGTTCGCGAACCGTAATGGAAAATTTTTTTAAACATTCCGCATAATCGTTGAATGTTATAGATTTCTTCACAACTGCGTATTTAACTCCTTTAGCTTTTTTTACCTCCGAGTCAGCCATTCGAAAAGAGTACATCTTCGACCTGAGTCCTACAAATTCCAACATAATTTTACCGTTACTCTCGTCCTTCATTAATCCTGGAACCTTTTTGTTCACTCGAGGGATATTATATTCGTTGTCGACGTCGTAATCACTAGTATCGAATCTGTGAATATCTTTTTTCATCGTGGAATAGTAATCGTCGCATTGTATCGAATATATCAGACTATCCGTATCGGTATACAACAATTTGCATGAGTCTGGAAATTTGTATATCATATAATCGTAATGAAACTCGTATAAGCAGGTCTTAGATATATCCAATATACACATCCCAACGTAAATTGGTTTGTTCATCACCACCTTCAGCTTCCGCATCTCAATCGCGAGAAAATTTTCGCTGAACACGGTTCTTCGGTAAAAGTTAGTCGCTGAAATCAGAGCATTAGCACCGCATCGCCCCCACCATTTTGTCACCAACTTTATATTAACACGGTTTCGCACATTTTCCATCGTTTTACCGAACACCGAGTTATTCATCAATTTAAACAGATTTTTCTCGAAATCGTTTCGAGCTCGAGTTCTCAATTCTGTATTGAAATCTATATAAGGTTTGAGCCAAGCTGATTGTTGGAATTGTAATATCCTATGAATTTTACCGATAATAACGTTGTGACTAGTCGCTTGCTGTAGAAGCGTGTGATGAGCTACGTATCGCTCTTTTTTGTTGAAAGTTGTCATCAATTTGCTGTTCTTAGATCCTGTAGGTTTTTCAGGGTGTGGGAGAAACGGTAGATCTTTGTGAAGATCGTGTAATTTTGTCGGATAGATGATATCTACTTCTAGAATGTATCCTATGTCCGAAGTTTCGCTCACAGCTTTTAAATCGAAAGAATCCACATCATTCATCCAGCTAAAATTTTTATAAGGTAGAAATTTCGACATAGCCCAACCGTATAAATTATTGACGTCGAAATACATGAGATAAGTTTCCGGAGCACTCTCATCGCGATCTTTCATATAACGATTGTTCGCCTTACCATATCGATTGCAACATTGACTCAAACCTCCTCGTATACCTCTTTCCACAAACAAAACCATATCTATATCTGTGAGCAGTTCTAGTCGGATCTTGGTAAGTTTTAGCATAGCGTCCCAAGCCAATCCGGGGATGGTATAATAGTGAGCCGGATCCAAATCGTAGTTCTGTAAACAGCTTTTTCTGAAATTCTCAAACACATCCGACAGCAGCAACACATCGGTTTTCAGATACAGATCGCTGTACTCGCCTAGCGTACGTATTTCAAAGTCTTTCCACACAGTTTGAGCATGTGAATAATCTTGATCCGAAATGTTGTCGTCTGCGAGTTTGTTATAAAATTTCTCGATCGAGGGTAGCATCGTTTCGGACAGTTTACTCGCATCGCTGACATAATCGTACGGGAAAACACCTTTTCTTGTCAGCAAATCAAATTTTTTCTCTTCAAGATGTGCGAAAGCTCTGCGTGTGATGTGCAAACCTCCTTTGCCTAGATATTGAACCAAGCTAGCCAAACTGGAACTCATAAATCTGAATGAATCCACAAAACGTAATCGTACTCTAGTATTGTCAACTTTCTTTGTAAACGATATATATTTTTCCTTGTTCAAGGGGATCACCTCTATTTCACCTTCAAAAGCTGTGGCTATCTCCTCTATCATGAAATGTGAGTCGTAGGATGTCAAGTTGTGAAAAATGATTGGAATGACATGACTCGAAACGAATCTGAGATTACACTTGGAGTGGGCGGGTCCTCTGTATTTGCCAGTCAAGTGACAATGATCTCGTACCTTTACATCATTCTCATCGATACCATTTCCACAGATATGACAGATTTTCGCTCGTATGAATTCATTCTTTTGCAATTCTGTCATCAGAATCATCGGTTTAGGATTTGTCAACATAGTTTCCAGGTTTTCCGCGAATTGCTTCATTCTTTCTGCAAACCATCGAGCGCATTCGACTCCTCGAAAGAAATCGTAGGCGGACAGCGATTCGTTGAAACTGCAGTGAATATAATATCCTACGCTGTATGCCGTATGCTTCTGATACGCGCGAGTTTTATCACCCCATTTAACGTCTTGGACCGTTTCCAACATACATTCGAAATCCGCGTAAACTACGAAGGGTACATTGTCTTTGCGATAATGATTCTTGAATTCTAACCATTTATCCGTTTCCACAGGTAGTTTTACCGCGCAATTATTAATCGTTGAACAATCGACGGTATGTTTTGTTAAAGATTCGTCGCTATAAAAGTGAGCTAAACATCTGCTGCAGAGAAACATTTTATGTTTGACGGTAATTTGACTGGAAATAAGTCTTGAGAGGTTTTTAATAAGGCAGAAGTGGGACTGCGTATCGTCGGAAATCATCAGCAGATTTATATGTCGAGTCGCTAGGTTTGATGTGAGGTATATGGGTGCTACGTAGAAATATTCGTCTCCGATCGTGTATACGTTGATTGATAGATTGTTCTGACTCTCAAACCGTTTTATTTGATTCAACGTCATCGGAAAACTGATATTTTTAACGTTCAGAACAGTTTTATAATGAGGATACGAAGATTGTCTAGAAACATTCGAAGCGGCTGGGTGTAAGGCTGCTACAACGGCCCATGCGAAACATGCGTCATCGCTAGTTTTAATATTTATAACAGCTCTTTTCGCTATAATTGCTGGAGGTAAATCTATGAATCCCGATCCACGTACAGGTTCGCACTGGTTGAAGTTTACAGTTAGGTTAATTATACTGCGCAATGCCCACCCGCTGTCTCGTTCTTGGAACTCTTTCAACTGGTGTAAAATAGATTGAACGACAAATTCTTGGTACCAAGCGTTTAAATCGGTCATCATCAATATTTGTTTCGTCGGAGTATGGAAGTATTTGATGTCCGTACTCTCCTTGGTCACAAATTCTCCGGATAACACTAGATAAATTTTCACGCACCGATATTTTTTCTGCATATTTCTCAGACGAGTGCGAATTGTAGATTTAACATCGTCGAGAAATTGTTTGACGTCGATATGTTTTAGATTGGTGATGAGACCGGTTCGAATACGGTTTGCAAAAGCTGATTCAATGTCCTGCCAGATATATGTTCGAGGTTTTTTCCGATTCGCAGGGTTCAATCCGCGGCCTGTTAAAATTTTTTGCGCGATCACCGTCTTATAACTTTTCATTCTACGTATGCGAGTTTCATAATTCTGTTTGGATCCGGTGTACCGCGTTGTTTTTATTCTCGCGTGCAACGATTTAACAACGTTATCACAGTTTTTCATAAACCTTTGACATACTTCAGGATTAGCACTGTTTAGAAGGATCTTGAATTGTTCGTTCAGATTGTTTTCGATACGTATTAGAATGTCGTCCGCCATATTTACGCGTATGTTAAGATCCTAGCTCACCGTTGAGCTGACGTACAAGAGTAGTCGAGTGTTTGAGCGCGTTATGGAAAAGATTTTAGTTTATATACATCAGATTTGCTGGAGGGTTTGTGGGATAAATTGCATCTGTAGTTAGAATGTTTCCGCTTCATGATTATTCATGCATAATCGGTGTAAAGTATCAGATATAAGCAATGTATGACTCCGATTACTCCACTCGGAGGGTAATAATAATTTGAAATGATGTGCAATTACTCGAGGGGGGCGCACACGCGCAGACTTCTTACCAGGTATAGCGATTTCACGGATGAGGCTACCGACTGATGATGATGTGTAAGTCTGTTTTATCATCCGCGGTAGGGTAACACATCTGCATAGCATTATACACCTCGGTTAAAAAGTTTGCAAACCTTGTCAGGTTGGAGGGAGGGTGGGAAGACGTGTGTATAATTTATTTTCTGAGTACAGCTCGTACAGCTCGTAAAGTTCAATAGTTCAATGATCGGGGAAATCTGTATAATAGTTTTGTCTGAGACTGTAATTGACACGCTTACCTGAGATTGTTACTGATAAGATCTCCCCCTTGTTGATCGAAGAGGTTTAATGAGTATAATTAGCAACTTCCTGCTCATCGGGGTGAATATTTAATGAGGTCAATTATGATATTTGCATATTTATATACGTGTGAGGTAATTATGTATGCGTGTATCCATGTGCACTAACACGCAGTGATCCAGAAGTAGCGGATCCCTACTACTCATACCCGTAACGCCATCCCTCAGATCGTAATCAATACTATTACGTTTACTATTACGATAAATTACGTAAGCATAACATAAACATGACACGTCGTGTCGCGCTCCTGCCAATTTACCTAATCTCATCTTTTCTCTTGCTGGTATCTAAATGAGTTTTTGACCAGGGTGCGTGGTTTTTTCTCGGATGTTCGGTGGTGTCCATTTTGTTACGGCCTCTGGCCTGTTTCAGTGTCTTAAGTGCATTTTTCTTGGTGCCGGTGGCCTGCGCCTGCCTTTTGAACATAATATAGCCGCTGTGGTGTGAGTTCCACAACAAAGGATTAACTGTCATCTGTGTGTGTGCTTTTCACTGCGTGGCTATCATGCCCAGTGGTGATTCATCCGCGTCTGGCTCCGTAATATGTGCTGGCTGCTTCAAAGTGGTTGTCAGTCCGGTATCGTGTGCCGTATGTGACCTCTCATACCATCCTAGCTACGCTATCAAACAGAAGATCCTGGATGATACCCGTACTTATCTTACCTGTTGTTCTTCGCCTAGCCTTGCTAATAATCGTGCGCTTATTCTCGAGCTCAAGCAATTCATCCGTGAGCAAATGCAATCGGTGAAGGATGACTTCGGAGTTTTAAGGCAACAACTCAGTGATTTTCGGGCGGACATAGATGCCATCAATTTTAAGGTTCGGGATCTGTGTGCGGACTCCGACCTATGTCGTTCGGATATTAACAACGTCTCTGCTAAGCAGCTCGTGCTGGAAGATGCCTATGCGGGTACTGCCGAGGCCGTCAAGAATCTCACCGCTCAGCTTGGAAAAATACCTCAGCGTGTGTTGTCCCCTCAGCGTATGGCGGGGACCTCGTCGGAGCGTGGGTGCGTCGTTGAAGATGTTGCGGCCGAAGTGGGTGAACGGGTTCTCAGGGCTGCTAATGTGATGCTATTTGGTCTTGCGGAGTCTGCCGCCGCGACGCCCGTGGCACAACGTACGGAGGATCTGAAGGCTATTTCGAATGTTGTCCAGCTGGTTGCGCCTTCTGTCGACCTAGGTGTGGTACGGTTTTTTAGAATTGGTCGTGAGCGGGTGGGTCCGAATCCACGGCCTGTCAAGGTGATACTTGGCTCTGAGGCTGACGCCTCCTCTGTACTTTGTTCCGCTCATCAGCTTCGGAAGTCCAACTCATTCAAGCGCGTATACATCTCTCCTGACCGTACTCCCGTACAATTGAAAGAGTACCAGAACCTTAGGCGTCAGCTCAGGGAACGGAAAGCGGCTGGTGAAACTGATCTTGCCTTACGTCGCCGTCAAGGAACTCTACGGATTGTCAGGACAAAGGAGTCCTCCGATGCAAGTTCGGCTGCGGTCAATGATATGAGCTCTACTTCGTCCACCTCTTTAAACTGATTGTGCCCAACAGTCGTCCGTCCTCCGCTCTGCAATGTGTATATCAAAATGTCCGTGGACTAAATACGAAAACTAGGGAAGTGTTGTGCGCTACCGCTGACCATGAATATGACATTATAGCACTAACTGAAACCTGGCAGAAACCCTCTGTTCAGAATTCTGAATTCATTGACGTCGGCGTCTATACGGTTCATCGTTGTGACCGGTTGGATAGAAGAGGTGGTGGCGTCTTCCTTGCCCTCAAGGAGTCCTTTCAAGCATTTGACATCGACTTCAGTGACCTTTTGTTTTCCGTGCCGTCTGCTAGCGTCGTGGGAGTCATCATTTTGAATAAGGACATTAAGCTTGCCGTCATAGTTGTGTATATACCTCCGAATTTGAAAAGCGATCTTTTTTCCGTCTTTGTTGACAAGCTTGAAGCGATTTGTCTGGGCCTGGATAGCCGTTTGCTAATACCAGGTGACTTTAATGCACCCCAGTTTGCGCGAGAGGAGGTTACTTCTTCTCTGGCTAGTGGCACAAAGGCTGGCTACCTCCGGAGCTTTAGTGACTTTTTTGGCCTTTCTCAGTGTAATGGTGTTAAAAACTTTCGTGGAGATAGACTTGACTTAGTGCTCGCCGGCTCAATCGTCCAAGTGGACCGTTGTCTTGCTCCTATCGTAAAGGAGGATGAATATCACCCTGCCCTTTCTTTCGCTGTGGATGTCGGTCACATGTCTGCGCGTAGATCCACCGTCCACTCTGTGAGCATTGCCCCGCGTTTTAACTTTCGTAAAGCTAACTTCGTTCTGCTGTATGACCAGCTTTCTATGATTGACTGGGATACTCTGATGCAATGCAATGATGTGAATGAGGCTTGCGAGCGTTTTTATGCTATTCTGTACGGCGCTATTGATACCTCTGTCCCCAAGTTCGCCCCATCAGGGAGGAATCCGCGCTTCCCGGAGTGGTTCACCCGTGACACCATTAATAGCATAAAGCGAAAGAATGACTTGCGGTCCAAGTTCTTGAGGTCTGGCTCTGCTGTGCATTTGGCACTGTACAAGAAGGCTCGTAGCTCGGTCAAGGCCCGAATAGGGATTGAGCATGCTGCTCACATTGCTGAACGCGAAGCAGCGATCGCACGCGTCCCCACTGCATTTTGGTCTTACGTTAACCGGCTTAAAGGTGGCTCTCGCATCCCAAGTCCTATGTCGCGCGAGGGGGTCGAGTTTGATAATCCCGTGGATATTGCTAATGCGTTTGCTGATCACTTCAAGAGCGTATTCTGTATGCCGGGCAACGTTTTCTCCAACCAGTCGTCTGCCGCGGGCCATGCCTCAGCCAGTCCGTTGCTAGACATCTCCGAGTATGACGTTTCTCGGGCCCTTCGCTCATTGAAACCAAAGTTGTCAGCAGGCGTGGACCAGATTCCCAATCTCGTGGTGCGCGATTGTGCATACGTTTTTGCTAAACCGTTATGTTTTATCTGCAATCTATCACTGCGTTGTGGTTTGTTCCCTGATCTGTGGAAATCGGCGAGAATTTGCCCTGTGTACAAAAGTGGGGATGCATCGCAGGTGGTGAACTACCGTCCAGTGGCTATCATCTCGGCGTTCGCCAAGCTCTTTGAAAGCTGCCTTTATGGTCATATATTTCGGCATGTCTCAGCTCGCATTACTCCCCTGCAGCATGGTTTTATGCCGGGTCGCTCGACCATCACTAATCTGGCACTGCTGTCGCGCACCGTGTGTTCTGCATTAGACAAGGGCGAACAGGTTGACGTTATTTATACGGACTTCTCCAAGGCGTTTGACAAAATCAACCATGATATATTATTAGTTAAGCTCTCCGAATTTGGTCTCCATGATGGCATAATTGCTCTTCTTGCGTCGTACCTTGCCAACCGTAGGCACTGTGTGGACTTCGGGGGTCACAGGTCTAAGCCCTTCGTCCCTACCTCTGGGGTTCCTCAGGGATCTAACCTTGGTCCCTTACTGTTTAACATATTTATTAATGACATTGTTCTCCCTCTCAGATGTAATGCACTTCTTTATGCCGACGACCTTAAGTTATTTCGTGTTATTGGTTCGCGCGCAGATAGTCTGACCCTGCAACATGATCTAGATTGTATCTCCGTGTGGTGCACCAGGAATCAACTGCATCTGAACACAGGTAAATGTAAGACCATGACATATTATCGTGGCGCCACCCCAGCAGTGTTCAGCTACTGTGTGGGTGATGCCATTTTGACGAGGGTTTATTCCGCCGCCGATCTTGGTGTAACTTTCGACAGCGAGTTTCGGTTCTCCCTTCACATCTCGCAGATGGTTGCTGCGGCCAATAGGATGCTAGGCTTCGTGTTCAGAACCTGTAGAGCTTTCACCACTCCTGTGGCTATTACTGCCTTATACTATGCGTTTGTCCGCTCTAAGCTGGAGTATGGCGCACTTATTTGGTACCCTGTTACTGCCAAAGATGTCTGCCTAGTGGAGAAGGTGCAGAGGAAATTTCTTAAATACTTGGCGTTTAGGGCTGACTTCGCGTATCCACCTCGTGGCGTGGAGTACGCCACCCTGTGTACGCGCTTTAATTTGTCCGCATTGGGTGCGAGGCGTGATGTTGCGGCGGTCGTGTTTTTATTTAAATTATTGGTTGGTGCTGTTGACTGCTCGGACCTCTTGTCTTGTCTACCCTTTCATGTTCCTCGTATTTCAGCTCGGAGCTCGGTTTACTTCTACCTTGAACCGTGTCGTACCAACATCGCGCGTCGCTCACCAGTGTATGTCTTGTGCAATAATTTTAACAAGATTGCGGATGTATGTGACCCTGGGTCATTGAGCCCAGCCGAATTTATCAATAGGGTCCGCGCGCATGTCATGTAACCTGGCTTGCCTCTCATTTGTCATGTTATAATGTCTTAGTGTAAATTTAATGTTTGATTTAATGGATTGATGTAATGTAATGTATTTTTTTTTATCTTATGTTTAAGTTCATGTAATTTTAATACCACGACATGCTTATAATGTACTTTTCTTTGTAGCCCTGTCCTGGGTTCGCCTGTTGGGCTTAGATTTCCTAAATAAAAATAAATAAATATAGCGCCGCATGACTATTAGCTTCACTCATTTCCACATTCCAAACGAATTCCATAGAATTCGTTAGTATGGCTCCGGTCTTCTAGTAAGACGGATGGGTAGTATGGCTCCGATCTTCTAATAAGACGGATGGGTATTTACCGCGATTAACAATCGTTCTGCTCAGAGTAAAGTAATTCGTTGAATATAACCGTTACGTAAAGTACAGCATAAGTGATCTTCGTGATCTCAGAGTCACCCTTAGTTAAATAGTTATTATTTAACCAATTCCTTAGGAATTGAGACACATTATTTATACCAATACCACGCGAGTGTATGAGAATGTGAGATATGTTGAGAATCAACATATAGAGTGTGTGCATAAATTACCTGTGCAAAGCAAGACAAGTTAAAATATATAAATCAGTTACTAAATTCAAACCACCGAGTCAGAATCTTTCAATCCTTGGATCTCCAAATTCTTCCTGGAGAATATCCAGAACATCGAGAACATCGTCCGGTGACGTAGATAATTAGATCAGATTGTTAAAGATTTATATAACAGAAACAAGAACGCCTCAGCGTCAGAACTAAATAGGTACGAGGGCCTACGTGCCCGAACCTCACCCTGAGTGTCTCAAACCAGCTTCCCTGGCAGAACAAACGGATATCTTATTATTCAGAATAGAAACATTTTCCTAATTTATTAAATTAGGTGGCGCCCATTACGCGCAAGGCCATCGGTGCACCCGGTTATTGAGGTCTCACCCTCGTTAAAGAGGCCTCGATAATACGGCAGGTTGCAATGTGCTAGAGACATATCATCAAACGCTTTGATTACAGCTTGAATTAGAGTTAAACTAAAGTCTGTCTCGATTTTATGAATTACCACCTGGCGGCTAGTCATTTGTTTCAATGTATAATTGAATGATGCCAGAAAGAGTGTAATGTTCGGAATATTGTGCACACTAGATAATAATTCCGCTATTGGCAATGGGGCACACTCTTCGTTACCCGGTATGATAAGGGCGTAATAATAAATCGGCTTCGATTCATCCGAGGGAGGCGCAACGATACAACCCCCCGTAGCATCCAAATTACACGAAACTGGCTTGCGTGAAGACAAGAGATACAAAATTTGTTGCTCTGTGTATAGAATAATGTAAAAGGGCAAAATACAATGCGCCTGTATATACCCATTACAAAATTTTCCAGGCCAAGACTCTTTAAACAGTTTCGTCAGTTTTATTAGGAATTGTGTGGGGTCTTTGTCCAAGTCATCACACGTGTTTCGTTCACTTGAGATTTTCTGTAAAAGCATCAAGCTGGGGGCGTCGTTCCTATTTCCCGAGACCAATACATCTTCAGGAACATCCTGTAGCATTTTCAGTTTTAAAGAACAGGGCACTTGGCCCTCGAGCTCCTTCTGCAATACCGATCGATCGGGGCCCCTAATGAATCGCCGATGAATTTCGCCACTATCATGACAAATGTCCTTAACTCGATGGATTTGCACGATTATGTCACGAAATGGATGGACGATAGGCGTTGTGACTTGAAATTTAAATCTAGTACAAGACGTATTTTTGCACTTGGCAACAGCATTGAAGTAAGGCGGATTCGTCGTATGACGTTTATGCCACTCAAAAGACAAGACACAGTGGGGGTACTGTACTTTGAAATATTTGTTAAATTCGTCGGTCCACCCTCTTTTCAAACGTACTGCACCAGTCGCAACGAAACGCTCCCAAAAATCGCTAGGAATTCCCATGTGACCGTCTTTAATTGGATAATCAGACACACCACCACCGGTTGAAGAAAAGCTTGTGTCTTTTTTAACGTCGATATCAGGAGTGGTTGAACAATAGCTATCTTTTTTTACAACGCAGATATTTTCGGGAGAATTATCGCGGCGAACTGATTCAGTATTGCATATATCATTATTATCTTCCCAGTAATCGGGCCCAAAATCATGGTCCAGCAGTTCTGGAGATATGTGTTCACACTTGAGTGAAACATTAGGTAGAACGTCATTTTCGCCAATGGGGGACAAGTTCTTAGTTATCTCATTCGATTTGATTTGAATGAAACACTTTTCGACCTCCACAAAATGGTTGCGAAAAGTGTCATATATTTTCCGCGTGTGTTTTTTAATCGTCCGCTCCCGTCGAGTCAGTAAAAAATGAGAACAAACTTGTTGCCATATGCTATTTTGAGTCTTATAAGATGGAGTTGATTTGATATTCCGCAATTCGTCGAGAGTCAGATTAGGATATATCTCTGCTAATATCGCAGCTAGCTTTTGCAGCTCAATGAACATAGTTAATTTATAAATTTCATTTAGGTCCAATTTTAGATCCAGTACATAGATCGTATTATGTGAGGTTACTATTTCTAAGCTTAAGATTACTGATTATGTTGCGTTATGTGATAATAATATATTTAATTCTAAGTGTAGTTTATAGGGCGAGTTATGTCTATATGTATTTTCGTGAAAGGATAAATAGCTATACGTGCATGTGTGTGTTTCTATATTATATAAAATAAAAAAATTAAAACAATAGAACTAGCGCTTGCAATATCAGCAGACTAGATAGCAAAACTGGAGATGGGACCCTCGAACTGTTGCCACCATACGTCGTACAATACAGCAAGCAAGCAATCTAGTAGCTTAGTTTATAAGTGCATGCTCATTAGGGTGGTCCTTATTTGGGGGTCGGACGAATTTCAATTCAAACGCCCCCTAAAACGGTTCTAAATAATGAAAAAAAAAAATGTGTTAAATTTTCAATTTTTTATTTTAATGGGAACACATGCCCCAATGAGCTTTTGATTTTTTAATTTTTTTTTCTCGTCAAATTGCTGACGGATAGAAACTCTTAGAAAAAAATGACATTTGGGGTTGAAAAAAAAAGTAATAATAAAAAAAAAAAAAAAAAAATCAACAACAAAAACAGTTCATTATGCGAATTGTTTCGGAACATGGGGAAATCTATCCACATTTCCGTAAACAAACCTTTCGCAAAAGTCTGTAAGCCCGTCTGTACAATTTGCTGTCATTAACCTGATCTTGATCATTTGCTTATTTTATCAATAAAAAGGAATTTGTGTGCTGGAAAATATTATTCGTGGCTAGATTCGGATTTTTCGTACAAAAATATAAATAATTTGCTACTAAAAATTTAGTTTTCTCCATGGTTTTTGATCTATTCTATTGTAGAATGTGATAAAAATGCCTGACCTGTCTTATATTTTTACATAACCGATTTGCATTTCAGAGCATATATCATTTATTCCCATGAATTTCTATCCGTTAGCAATGAATTTGACGAGAAAAAAAATTAAAAAATCAAAAGCTCGTTGGGGCATGTGTTCCCATTAAAATAAAAAATTGAAAATTTAACACATTTTTTTTTTCATTATTTCGAACCGTTTCAGGGGGCATTTGAATTGAAATTCGACCGACCCCTAAATAAGGACCACCCTAATGCTCATACGTCCGTTTACTTATAAAGAATATGTAATGTTTTGACGAACCTGGGACAAAAATACAATACATGCTATATGATGTGCGATTATGATAAAATAAAATAAAAAAGGTTGGTGAATTTAGATATCCGATATCAAGCAGTTTTTGAAACCCTTCCCTTTTACTTATTGTTGGATCATAAGTTCAACTTCAAACGTAAAGACTCAACGAATGAGAATTTGGGTTTTGCATCAAACATTTTTTTAATTTTTCAGGGGTGCATAAGGTGAAGTAAGCCAAAATAATGAGGACGTATTTTTTCTTTTTCCTTCAAAATGGTAATTGCTCATGTTATAGGCAATTGAATTTCACTAATTTTATATAGATATATCTTAACATGGGTGACGTCATATTGTTGTAGTTTTTAATCTGTTACATCAACGGCAATTTTGGTTGGATCGAAAAAATGAAAAATACGTCCCAAATGGTTTTTCCAAAACTACCAGAATATGAAATAAAAAAAAAATCATGCAAAACCCCAATTATATTTGCTAACGATTTTACAATCATCAAACTATGCAGCTCGATAGTTTTCAATTAAATAATTATGGATGTCATGCATATTGAACACTACAGAGGCTACCGAGTAACATGAAAAAATCAACGAATTCGTTATAAATATAGGTTCCCTAGAAAGTTTACCGTTTTTGAAATTCGTCTGAATAGACTCTGAACCTGATTGTGCTCTTCAGAAGTGATAGCTCCAGAAACGTGTGAGATTTGTTACTCTCTAGCCCTTAACAAGAGAAAAGATCCCCACGAACTAACTAGCGAATGTATTTTTTATAATCTGCGTTTTTTCATCAAGTTTTTAGAATATGGGTAAATCGCTGACACGTGAGAAAGTCGAGACGTGTCATCACCCAGGATGCGAATGTGTATGTTGACCTAGTCCGTTATTACCCAAAGTGACGTTTGTCACTTGTGTATGGTCCAAATCATTAGTTTATAACTTAAAAACAATGAGTCCGGTAAAACTTTTTCTGGCGAGTGTGAGGTTGTAGCACGAGCCGAAGGCGAGTGTTGCAATCACACGAGATCAGAAGAAGCTTTTCCGTCGAGTATAGAGTACAAAATTTTACTTCATAAGGTCCGAAAATGGGGATTTTACCCGCGTGAAGCGTGGTTAAAACGTCCATTATCAGACTGAGTGAAGTAAATTTTTTTATCGCTCACTGTATTCATTACTTCATCAAATATTGTTGATTTTACTACTGTTCCAACCTATTTGGGTAGACATTAGGGTGTTTCATTTTTAGGCAATATTTTTTTTTTTCTATGTTATACTAAAAAATCTTATACTTTATAGTGTTACGTTTCGGTTCTTGAGCGCTACCTCCGGTAACGCGAACCGAGTGTAATTGCGAGTTCTTTGCTCGATTTTATATGTTCTAGACCTTTATATCAATAATTTAATGTTCCCTATTACGGACTTGAGTCGCCGTGCAACTAAAGCCGCCTCCCCACAGACCTGAACACGTAAACGCGCTAAGGCTGCACTTTACCCACCTAACCTTTTGATTTCAGTTATGTTAAAGTTAGTTTATTCCCAAATTTTCTAAACAATAAAACCTGCTGTGCCAGACCTGAGTGCGTCAGAGACACACTAAGGCTGTATCTAGCTTTGGTTGGTTATACAGATGAAGAAGTACCTGGAAATGGCGGATAAGGGATCTGCATAGAATAACTTACTTTTAGTTAATCAAGAAATTCGATTTATTTTATTTTATCCTAACTTACGGTTGCAACCAATGATTATTCTATATTTACAATGTTGCTTACTTACTAACTTTTTGTATCGTAGATTTAATAGTATCGCTAGGCGATATTTGACAGGCTCGTCGTTTTATAAGGAATATTCCGTTAAGTTTGAAGTTAATGAATCTAATTTGATTTATTTAACTATTTTGTTCGATTTGAATTATATATCTTGCTTTTAATTTTATATTTGAAATTGTCTATAATTGAACTGTAGAATCTTTTACGAATGAAGCTAACCCTACTGAAAAAGTTCTTGTGATATATCATGTAGAAAAGTACATGATAAATCACATGGTGAATTGTATGAAGTTATGAAAGATATCAGTACACAATTTACCATGTGATTTATTGTGTATTTTATTTGAGGATTTATTGTATAGTTCGAATTCACATCATTTATTTTGTAATTTACTATATGATTAATTCTCATATGGTCAGGGTTTATCAGAAAAAAAAAAAAAAAAATTGAAGACTTCGTGCGGGATCGAACCCACGTCCGTCAGATCCTGAAGCAGTCTCGCTACCGCCTCGGCCACGCTACTTGTTATATATAGTTCATAGTTGGATCAGAATAAAGCTCAACTCGGTGGGAGAAAATGAAATAAATTCTGGTCATTATGTAGACTTCATGATTGTCAAACTGTGATTTCGTCTATACAAGTGGCATAGCCCAGGCGGTAGCGAGACTGCTTCAGGATCTGACGGACGTGGGCTCGATCCTGCACGAAATTCTCAATTTTTTTTTTTTTTTTCTCTGATAAACCCTGACCATATGAGAATTAATCATATAGTAAATTACAAAATAAATGATGTGAATTCGAACTATACAATAAATCCTCAAATAAAATACACAATAAATCACATGGTAAATTGTGTACTGATATCTTTCATAACTTCATACAATTCACCATGTGATTTATCATGTACTTTTCTACATGATATATTACAAGAACTTTTTCAGTAGGGAAAGGATCACTAGGCGCTATGCCTTTAGTGTCCGAACAATAAGAGCGTAGTGAGTCAATCAGGTGCTATACCATGGAATTGCTGGTGATGAGAGCTGTGTCTCGACTTATATACTCGCTGTGACGTCATGCGACTTGTCGCTCTCGTCGAACCTTCTAGATAGTTCGACGCTAGCAACGGTTGATGTTTGAATTGCTAACGGTCAGGCCTATGTTGTCTGATCCGTTACAATAGAAAATAAAAAATATTGCCGCCTGGTAAAAGGTTTAAAGTCTAATAGCGGCTTAGCTCATTCAAAAATTCGATTTGCCACCTGAATAACACAGGAAATTTTTTTTTTTTTTTTTGGTTTAATTGAATTTTTCGTTGTTAAAAAATATTTTTTCGAAAAAAGCTTATAGCTTTTGAAGGAAATTAAATTCTCTACAAAACTGTCTCTGTGGTCGAAGACCGTACAACCAGTAGTTTCGGAGTTATAGCAAAAATTGTTAATGTTTGACGCGCTATAACTCCGAAACTACTGGTTGTACGGTCTTCGACCACAGAGACATTTTGTAGAGAATTTAATTTCCTTCAAAAGCTGTATGAAGGATTTTTCGAAAAAAAAATTTCAGCAACGAAAAATTCAATTGAACCAAAAAAAAAATTTCCTGTGTTATTTAGGTGGCAGATCGAATTTTTGAATGAGCTAAGCCGGTATTAGACTTTAAACCTTTTACCAAGCGGAAAAAATTTTTATTTTCTATAAAGTATAGGATTTTCTAATATAACATAGAAAAAAAAATATCACCTAAAAATGAAACACCCTAGTAGACATATTTTTACTTTCATTTTTATTGTTGGAAAAAAATATTTTCATAAGTTTTGAAGTTGTTTCGAAATTTATTTTCACCGTGTTTTTCAATAATTTTCGAAATTTTTTGAACTTATTGACTTTTCAATGATTTTTATTCAAACTAGACATATTCGAAAATTATTGAAAAATACGGTAAAAAAAAATTTTACCGCTTCAAAACTCAATTTTTTTTTTCTTCCTTCAATGCCAATATTTGTCTATCTGAATACTTCAGAACAGTAGAAGAATCAACAATATTCAGCCTCATTGAATATAGCCAGCAAAAAAAAAAAAATTAAAGTCTAATGCCCGAATTTATCGGCGTTCTAACCGGAGATATATTTAACGGCCCGTTTGATTCTTTTGTTTCATATATGAAACAAAAGATACATATATGTATCAAGTATATCTATATATATATTAGGGTGCATCGAAAATTCTAAAAACTGCTGGCTACCCTCCAAAATCGAATATCTCGCTGAAATATAACCCTCCGTGCAACAGTTCGATTTTTCGAATTTTTTTAGGTTGCGCGCGGGACATTCAAAAATGCCATTTTTAGCGTTATATTCACTGTATCACTGATAAACGGAAGCAGATCATTCCAAAAATTCTGATTTTTTTATATAAGGTGCCCAGATATGTACTCTTTCGAACCCATATTCACAAAACATTAACAAATGATTCATATCTTCGAAAAAAATCTCTGAAAATCAATATTTTCACTATTTTAATCAATAATATATGAAAATTTCCAAATTAAGATTTATTTTTCAGCAATTTTCGTATTGTAAGCAATACTGATACCGAGTTTTACAAGAAAAAAAAGATGGAAGAAATACAAGAACGATTTAGAAGAAAAAAAAGTCAATATTTAAATATAATTACTTGAAAAATAGTGAAAATAGTGAAAATATTGATTTTCGGAGATTTTTTTCGAAGATATGAATCATTTGTTAATGTTTCGAGAATATGGGTTCGAAAGAGTACATATCTGGGCACCTTATATTAAAAAATCAGAATTTTTGGAATGATCTGCTTCCGTTTATCAGTGATATAGTGAATTTAACGCTAAAAATGGCATTTTTGAACGTCCCGCTCGCCCCCTAAAAAAATTCGAAAAATCGAACTCTTGCACGGAGGGTTATATTTCAGCGAGATCTTCGATTTTGGAGGGTAGCCAGTAGTTTTTAGAATTTCCGATTTTCTAATATATATATATTCAACAAAATATTTTAATGGATTTTACCGATATTACGGAAGTTAAGGTAGCTCATCAGCAAGGCCAAAAAGTTCGTGTTGGCGGGAAATTTTAAGATCGATAATATTACCACAGAAATATGTTCAGATCGTACACAATTTCAGATATGACTTGGTATACTAGACTGAAGTAAGAAAGAAATAAAAAAAAAAAAAAAAGCTGTACAGAAATAAATGAAAATAAAAAATTCGTTTCATTACTACAGATTTGTTATCTTTATTTTGAAGAAATACAGTAAGGTTATCAAATCGTCAATGACAGTATAGAAATAGCAATCTTAATAATTGTATTCCTGTTTTCCTTGCCGTCATTCTGTTTGTTGTGAATAAGAAGGATCCATTTACGTTATCTATTGGAAGTATCCATTGATTTTCGTATTGATTTTTATCTTGATTGGTATCTTATTTTTTGTCTTGATTTTTATCTTATGTCTTGATTGATTTTTATTTTATTTATTGTATTATTTTTCGTCTTCATTTTTGTCTTGATTTTTATCTTGATTGGTATCTTATTTTTTGTCTTCATTTTTATCTTATTCTTTGTCTGATTCTTTGTCTTATTTTCCGTCTTGATTTTTGTCTTGATTTTTATCCTATTCTTTGTCTTATTTTTTGTCTTGATTTTTGTCTTGATTTTTGTCTTGATTTTTGTCTTGATTTTTGTCTTGATTTTTGTCTTGATTTTTGTCTTGATTTTTGTCTTGATTTTTGTCTTGATTTTTATCTTGATTTTTGTCTTGATTTTTGTCTTATTTTCCGTCTTGATTTTAGTCTTGATTTTTATCTTATTTTTCGTCTTGGTTTTTATCGTATTTTTTGTCTTGATTTTTATCTTATTCTTCGTCTTATTTTTTGTCTTGATTTTTGTCTTGATTTTTGTCTTGATTTTTGTCTTGATTTTTATCTTGATTTTTGTCTTGATTTTAGTCTTATTTTCCGTCTTGATTTTAGTCTTGATTTTTATCTTATTTTTCGTCTTGGTTTTTATCATATTTTTTGTCTTGATTTTTATCTTATTTTTTGTCTTGATTTTAGTCTTATTTTCCGTCTTGATTTTAGTCTTGATTTTCGTATTAATTCTAGTTAAATTGGAATAATTTAATTAGACGCTTTATTCAATTCTATTCAGTTTTTCATGGGCTTGCTAATCCTAGTTATTAAAGCTGGATAGATTTATGTAGCAATAAATGTTGTCCTTAACGATAAGCGCTGAAGTTAGTGGTTCAGATTTCAACATTTTTCGCCGATTGGATTACTAATTGTGCAAAACACGCTTGTTAATAGCAAATATTTTATTTTGTCGGTGGCGCACTCTATCTCACACTTTTGAGGACTCAATTTCAAATATTTACGGTCCAATTCCGTGTTCCACATTTAGTCAGCAACTTCAGTCTAGTATACCAAGTCATATCTGAAATTGTGTACGATCTGAACATATTTCTGTGGTAATATTATCGATCTTAAAATTTCCCGCCAACACGAACTCTTTGGCCTTGCTCATCAGATACGGCTAAAGTCGTTGAGTGTATGAAAATTAAACAATTCCTAAAAATTATTCTTTTTATTTCTGAATTATTAATATGAATTATAGAGGTCATCAATATAAGAATTATAAGATTTTTCAGTAACAGCGGATCGTGCAGACGTTGCCATGTCGATTTCGATTCCCGTTTCTCGTCAATTTTTACTGATTATTGTTAATATGAACGAAACTGTATACGGTGATTCGTCATGAAATAAGTGTCAATGTTTTGTATTATTTTTTTCATATTTTGAGTCGAAAATTCTGATTTTAATCTTCATTCACAACAAAGTTATGGATTTTCACATAAGTCACTGGGTTAAATCCTGATTTTTAGAAACTGATTTTTTGAAAAACTAAAACGTCAATTAAACCGAGCAAAAAATTAGGTTTAAAAAACCTAATAATATTTTCCGGCGATTCTTTGTAGTTTTCAAGAATCTTCAAATTTTATGGAGCTGATGAGCTACTTTAAACGTTTAACGAACGTTGATGATTTCGGGCATAAAAAGTGCAAAAATCCCATGTTAATTAAATGGGAAAAGTATCGTCCGACAGGCAGGGGTGGGCGCTTTGATAACAAAGAAAAAAAAAATTCCATAGTTGTTTTTAAGCTATAAACTAATGATTTGGACCATATCCAAGTGAAAAAAATCAATTTGAGAAAAAATACCGACCCCAAATATTGTTGAAAATATAAACCCGGCAAAAAAAATTCTATCGATACGAATTCTAGACACAATTTACGAACAGTCGTACCTGAAAGTACCATTTGAAATAGAAGCTTTGATCGAAGCTTTGAAGAATCAGCAACGACAGACATTTTTTCTAATTGTTGCAACCAGAGTATCAAGGTGTTGCAATCCAGATGTTTTGAGACACACTTTGGCAATACTCTGGAATGTGCAAGTGTCCCAATTACAACAACTGGTGGCAGCGGTGGGATCGTCGAATCGTACAAGTGAATCAAGTATCGAGCGAGTGAATCAGAAGAATAGTGATCGTGGCACCGAAAGCAGGCATCGTGAAAAAAATAATCAACCTCTAACTAACATGGCAGAAAATACCGTTACCGTGAGACAAGTGTTGAAGGACATCGAGATCTTCGATAGCAGTGACCGAGGAAAAGTTTGTGATTTTATACGCTCTTGTAAATATGCACGTGAAATAATACGACCTGCAGATACGCAAAACCTACTGAAGGCTGTTTTGAGCACGCGGATCAAAGGTGCTCCGGCACGAGCTTTAGAATACAAAACAATTGACACCTGGAAGGCACTGGAGGAAGAGCTGAAGTCGATGAGCATCGATACACGGACATTAGCTTCGTTACAAGTGGAATTCAGCAGCTGTAGACAACGTCACAACGAGGACGCGAAGTCATATGGAGCACGAGTCGAGAAACTAACTGCACAGGTAATCGAAGTGACGATGAAGGAAGCCGCAGAAGAGGATTCGAAACCGACGCTGGAACGCCAGGTCAGAAAACAAGCTGTCAATATCTTCATCAGAGGCTTGAACGACAAGCTGAAGATATTGGTCAAGAGCCGACAGTGTGAAAATCTTAGGGAAGCCATATCACTTGCGATAGAAGAAGAACGAGATTTAGGCCCTATTCGTGGATCGGATCGGGAACACAATCAACCGCGCAACAGCAGAGAAGGTAACAGAGGAAATAATTGCTATAACTGTGGAAAGCCAGGACACCTTGCACGAGAGTGTCGCTCAGCGAAGACAGGATCCAGTTATCCGCAGAGATTGCCGACACCAAGCAGATACGTGAGAAGAGTTGAGGTAATTTGTCATTTTTGTAGAAAACCAGGGCATTTTATTCGAGATTGCAGAGCCAGATTAGCCGAAGAAAATAGGCGAGGCTATGGAAGAAATCAGGGACCTCCTAGAAGAGAGGAACGGGTCCAACCAGGTCATTCTAGGGACGCCAGCAGGCGAGACGAAGAGAATTCGGGAAACGAGGAGCAGGCGCGGCGGACAGGCAACCGTATCGCGTCGTACCAGTAAATTGCCTAATAAACGGATCTAAACAGAAAAACCATGCAACGATCAAGGCAGATGAATTCAAAACGAGACACGGAACAATGCTATTAGATTCAGGAGCTGAGGTAAGCTTAGTAAAGGTTGGAAAAATTGACGGCGAAGTAATGGCTGAAGACGGTGTGATCACGCTCAGAGGAATAGGCGGAACACCGGTTGCGACCTTATGTAAGGTCAGGTTAAATATAAGGGTTGGTGATAGGCACATATCGCACCCTTTTTACGCAGTTAAAGACGATTTTCCACTAGAAGCAGACGGTCTCTTAGGAGGCGACTTCCTCGAGAAGCACGACGTCGAGCTCAGATCTGGAAAATACGCAAGATTGTACGGAACGACATGGAATTTAGGAGCCACAGGAGCTCACATATCGCTTGAACGAAGAAGCGAGAAGATAGTCCGTGCAAAGACACACGACGACACGGAAGGTATCGTCGAAGGAATCGAGTTACAGCCAGGAGTATACATGGGGAGTTGCATCACCAACGCAGTCGACGGTGAGTGCAAAGTCAGCATTTTGAATACAAACGATTATGATGTAGAACTGGAACAGCCGTGTGTACAAGTAGTAGCACTAGGCCAAGAGCACACAGATATGACGCAAGTTTATGCATGTCGAGCAATGACACCGAGTAACGCGAGCCGAATGCAACAGCTGAGAGACAACCTACGTACGAATCATCTGAATCGAGAAGAAAAAGAAAGCTTACTAGATATTTGTGAAGAATTTCATGATGTATTTCACTTAGAAGGAGACTATCTGGGCTACACGAACGCAGCTAGTCACAGAATTACTACAAATCCGGATATCGCGCCAATAAATGTAAGACCTTATAGACTTCCAGAAAAACACAAGCAGGAGATAAACGAGCAGGTAGATAAAATGCTTGCCGACGGGATAGTCAGACAGAGCAAAAGCCAGTGGAATGCACCACTGCTAGTAGTACCGAAGAAGGCAGACGCATCAGGAAAAACGAAGATGAGAGTCGTAGTTGACTTCCGTAAGGTGAACGAGGTTACTGTAGGAGACTCCTTTCCACTGCCTAATATTACCGAGATATTGGACCAGTTGGGTAAGGCAAAATATTTCTCTACACTAGATCTAGCATCAGGATTTCACCAAATTTCAATGGAAGAGGAGGATAAGTGCAAGACGGCATTTTCCACTTCACATGGTCACTACGAATATAATCGCATGCCTTTTGGACTGAAGAACGCACCCGCTACGTTTCAACGGTTAATGAATACTGTACTTTCCGGAATACAAGGCCTTAGGTGTTATGTCTATCTCGATGATATTGTCATACATGCTCCTAGTTTGCAGGAACATAACAAACGACTGGAAGAGGTACTGGAACGCTTACGACAGAATTCATTGAAGCTACAACCTGACAAGTGTGAGTTTCTGAGGAAAGAGGTCAACTTCTTGGGACACGTCATCACTAGAGATGGGATAAAAGCAGATCCAGAGAAGATCCGAGCAGTAGAAGAATTTCCAATTCCAAAGACTGTAAAAGATGTTCAAGGATTTCTGGGTTTGGCCGGATATTACAGACGATTTATACAGAATTTCTCGAGTTTAGCAAAACCGCTTACACATTTGCTAAAGAAAGAGGTGAAATTTGGATGGACTTCGAGGGAACAAGAAGCTTTTGAAAATTTGAAGAAGACGTTGACGACCGCACCAATTCTACAATATCCAGATTTCGAACAACCGTTCATCGTGACGACAGACGCATCCGACAAGGCTATCGGAGCAGTCCTGTCGCAAGGAATAATAGGAAGTGACTTGCCAATAGCATACGCAAGTAGAACTCTCAATTCGGCAGAAGGCAATTACAGCACCACAGAAAAGGAACTATTAGCCATAGTCTGGGCAGTTAATCATTTCAGACCGTATGTATATGGTACCAGATTTAAGATTGTTACAGATCACAAACCACTCACATGGTTATTTGGAGTCAAAGATCCAGGATCACGACTCATGAGATGGCGACTGAAGCTGGAAGAATACGATTACGAGATCGAGTACAAGGCAGGGAAGGCAAATACCAACGCAGATGCCTTGAGTCGCATGTACGCAGTGACCAGAAGTCAGCAGAAGGAAGAGGAAGAATTGAACAACCGAGAACAAGAATATTCCGAGGAAGATCGGAACAGGATCATCTATGAGTACCACGATACGCCATTAGGAGCACATCAAGGAGTTAATCGAACGATCGAACGAATCCGATTGAAGCACGATTGGCCTGGATTACGGAAGGAAGTCGAGGAACACATTTCGAGATGCGAGAATTGCCAGAAGAATAAACTCAGCAAGAAGACGAAGGCACCAATGGTCATAACTGACGCTCCCAATCAACCGTTTGAGAAATGTGCATTGGATATCGTAGGACCACTGACGGAATCGGAACGAGGAAATAAATATATCCTTACGTTTCAAGATTGTCTAACAAAATTCAGCAAGGCAATACCCATTCCGAACCAAGAAGCTAACACTGTAGCTAAGGAATTTGCGACCAGGATCGTATGCGAACACGGAATACCACAGAGAATACTCACCGATCAAGACGACGGCCTATCATCCTGAATCCAATGGAGCTTTAGAACGTTCACATAGGACGTTAGCTGAATATCTGAGACATTACGTAAACGAAGAACAGAGCAACTGGGACGAA
Organism: Tenthredo mesomela; assembly: GCA_943736025.1. NCBI lineage: Eukaryota > Metazoa > Arthropoda > Insecta > Hymenoptera > Tenthredinidae > Tenthredo > Tenthredo mesomela. Next base: position 11,837,654 of record OX031018.1, read on the forward strand.
TGGTTACCATATGCTATTTTTGCATATAACACGACGCCCCACACTGCAACGAGATTTACACCGTTCGAGCTGGTGTATGGACACCGAGCTGAACTACCAACATCGCTGAAAAAGGATCCAGAACCAACGTACACCTATGACGACTACGCACGAGAATTACGAGAGAGATTGCGAGCTAGCAATCTGATAGCCAAAGAAAATCTGCAAGAAGCCAAGGAGAAGTCAAAAATCGAGTACGACCGACGAACCAAAGAAAAAGGGTTCAAAGTTGGAGATAAGATATTACTATACGACGAGACTGTACGCAGAGGAAGATCGAAGAAGCTATTATCTCAATGGATTGGTCCTTATACTATTCTAGAGGTAAACTCAGACGTTAATTACACCATAAAGGTTAATAGGAAGAATCTCAGAGTACATGTAATCGATTGAAACCTTTTGTTGAATAATATGACTTGAGTAGGAAATTTGGAACTAGAAATTTGAAACAATTTAGACTGATAGAAAAATGATATAGAAAATAGGTCATACTAACCTAGACTAAGAAACGATTATATAAAAACATTGTAACGGGATACATTATGTAAACCACTAACCTAGAGATAACATAATAGGCAAGCGTACGCACAACGACGCAAGCCAGCAGATTTGTCTGATTTCAGAAGAAAATCCTAAGGGCTTTTCTCTCTAAGGGGGGAGGGATGTTGCAACCAGAGTATCAAGGTGTTGCAATCCAGATGTTTTGAGACACACTTTGGCAATACTCTGGAATGTGCAAGTGCGAGGCCTGACGCAACTAACAACAATTGCAGAAACAAGGCGACCTCCTTATACGTAATAAATAAGCGATGATTATAATACTCATCGTCAGAACATCAAGACCGATATTAGGGCAGGTTATGCCAGATCTCAGTTAGACGTAGTGAATCACTTTTTGTAAACTCTTTATACATTAATAAACTTGAATCACTTTGTACGACCGAGTTCCAACTCCTAATTCGACAACGGATCCTTAAACAAATCGTAGTTGTATAAAGGATCTCAGGATCCCAATTACAACATAATCGCAATCCGTTAATTTTTTTCAAAGTTACCGCATGTTAACAAGTTCTCTATCTTAGGAAAAAATTAATGAGATCGTAATTGCCAAACTTGTGCAATGATGTTTTCTATTGTCAGCATCGGAAAATTCGTGACTTTCACCTTTCAATAGAAAATGATTACTCTTTCTGAAATATATATATATACTTACCGAAGAATACGACGATCACACAGTATACCAGATGTGATAGATGTGATTTCAATGTAATATCACGATTCGTTCGGCTTATTTATATATCTACAAAAAGACTTATTTTGTGAATTCATACGCGATTAGTTTTTATTGTTTCCCTTCCTTAATACAAGCCACATGTAATATTAAGCAAATATTAACGTACCTTTTGTGAAATTATAGAAAAAATTTTCAAGAAATTAGCTCTCAATTTTACGAAGCTCGCTGTACCAAATACGGTCGAATAGTGAGCTTGCGGCGTTGCGAGCGCAGGGGGGAGTGACACCTAAAGAAGAAACCGCCGAAACCAAAGCTGAGCGGCATTTCAGAAACAGTGTATTTACATGAATATATTCACCACTCCGAATTAGTTGCATATTTAAATAACACAACGTAAAGATGTGAAATTCGTCGCATACAAGTATATTATGGGTTGAGATGAATAGAATAAATTTTATACAACGCAAGCATGTTTTACGCGTTTTTCATGCTCGATTTCGGTACACAAAGTTGGCGTTTGTGAGACAGTTGAGCGGGTCTGTGAATGCGCATGCAAACAGTTCACTTTTAGCTTTTTTTTAAGTCATAGGAGTCAGAAGTTGTCGAAAGTGGTCTCTGCCGTACGCGCTGTTATGCGTAACAACGCGTTATTATACGTTGCTATGCGTGTATGGAGTCCGTCGGCTTTGTGTACCGGATCGAGCATGAACTTGTAAAACATGCTTTTGTTGTATAAAGCATCGTGTGGACCATGGAGGCAAAAGGTCTTTTATGCCGAGCGTCTTTGCAATACTCGTCTACGACTCGTATTGCAAATATACGCTCGGCATTAAAAGACCTATTTTGCCTCCTTGATACACAATATACTATTTATCGTTCGGCCTTAGTAGTTAAAATCTCTCTTCGAATCGGTTTAATTAATTCCTGAAAACTTTGAAAACGTCATCCCCCGAAAAAATCGAATAGTTTCAGGTTCGAGACTCTTTGAAAAAGCTGTAAAAAAATCACGATGTCTAAACTCGGGCGCCGAAAAAAGTTACAACACCCCGTTCGGCTTTATTAGTTAAAATCTCTCTTCTAATCGGTTTAATTAATTCCTGCAAACTTTGAAAACGTCATCCCCCGAAAAATCGAATAGTTTTGGGCTCGAGACTCTTTGAAAAAGCTGTGAAAAAATCACGACGTCTAAACTCGGGCGCCGAAAAAAGTTACAACACCCCGTTCGGCTTTATTAGTTAAAATCTCTTTTCTAATCGGTTTAATTAATTCCTAAAAACTTTGGAAACGTCATCCCCCGAAAAAATCGAATAGTTTTGGGCTCGAGACTCTTTGAAAAAGCTGTGAAAAAATTACGATGTCTAAACTCGGGCGCCGAAAAAAGTTACAACACCCCGTTCGGCTTCATCCCAGGCAGCAAAATCATGTCACTCTGATATCACAGATACGTCACTTCGTTCCTTCCGTTATAACTACTACATCACCGGGACTGTAAATGAGATAGTCCGAGGATATCAAAATGTCCGCCACAGGCCGCCATGGCTAATATGTCACAGTTACAGATCAAAGTTACATAATAGTTACGTATCAGCTATGGGTCAGAATCACGACAGATACATCACATAGTTACGTACAGTCGCGGAAAGTGATCCTGAAGCGCCGTCGGTAAGGTGATCGGGCAACCGTACATACATTTTGATTTTAATTTTCTTAAAGTTGGTATGAAATTCAGACATCTGTCAGGCCATGAATCAGCTTAGTTTGATTCGTTTGTTTTCTTTCAGAGAACGTCAATTCACTAACCTAAAAGGTAATTAATAAAATCGTCACATCGGATAACCCCAAAATGCGTGAATGTTTTTCCTAATTAGGTGACTCTTAAAATAACCTAGTTCTCGTGAGGTGTTTCAAGGGTTATAGGAGGGCTCTAATGAAACTTACTGTGATATTTTCCTTGAAATCCGATCGATTTTTAATCTTCCTGGAGTCTTAGTTGAAACTAATGAGATCTGCACCTGACATTCCCAACTCAAGCCTAGATACAGGAGTTTCGCACCAATGATGTTCGCCAGCTATGCAGATTTTGGCAATGTGTTCAGAACACTTTGGCGAAGAATCCCAAGTGTCGGATACACGCTGCATAATCGAGTCTTGGTTCCAACTAAGACATCCTTCTGGTACTTACGCCATATATTCTCATTTCAATGCTCGTCTTGGCTAATAGATCTCCAGTAACAAATCAGACACAAGTTAACAACTAATTAAATAACGTAAATAAAAATACATGTAACGTTGTATTCCTATAGATGATTACAATAAAACGAATTCAATGAGAGAAAACAAAACTTTATTCAAGCTGATCTTTGAAAATAGTTTGATAATATTCAAATATCATGATCAACCATTAACATGAATGATAGGCTCTTAAGTTGTAGAAACAGGTCTCGTTGTTCTACTGAGAAAAATGTCAATGGTTTAATCAACAACGCTTAAGGATAAGTTAACAGGTGGTAAAACTATGTAGAGCCCATGTGAGTTGACACAGGACTATATGAATCAACAACTTGTAAGAATTTCTACTTCTCACTTATATAATATTATCAACCGTCTTGAAAGTCTAGTCTTATGTAAGTATGGAAGTTCAATTACAGCAAATGCAATTCAAACAACTAATTGAATGGTCGTATCAACCCTTGAGTATTGATTTTTCCTTGCTTTTTTTGTCAAGCTCATCTTTGAAAAATAATTTGATAATATTGAAATATCATGATCAACCATTAACATGAATAATAGGCTCTTAAGTTATAGAAACAGGTCTCGTTGTTCTACTGAGAAAAATGTCAATGGTTTAATCAACAACGCTTAAGGATAAGTTAACAGGTGGTAAAATTATGTAGAGCCCATGTGAGTTGACGCAGGACTATATAAATCAACAACTTGTAAGAATTTCTACTTCTCACTAATATTATAAACTATCTTGAAAGTCTAGTCATACTCGATCATGGAAGGGAATATTAATGTTTCACATTTCAAAAATTTGCAGACATTTGTGGTCATTTGAATGTAGTGAACGTCCTAAGTCGCTACAAACTCTTTTTAATGGATATTTGGCATAAAAGTATTCATTACTTAACGATGCTCAAGGGCAAGCTAACAGGTAGTAAAACGATAACCCATTTGAGTGTAACGCAGGAATATAAATCAACAATTCTTTCTCATTGATATTGGGCGTCAAACTATTCATGATTTAACGACGCTCAAGGATAAGCTCACAGGTATAACATGCTGCTATAGAGCGTAATGAGAGAACAAATTACAAGTAAAATTGAGTACAATATCTCACGGTAATTTGCAAACTATTCCTGAAACATGAGTTCTTCCTCTCACCATGAATATCATGATTCGAACTGTAACCCATTTCAGTGTAACGCAGCATAATTGATGTAAAATATGTATATATATATGTATTATCATAATAGGCTCTTAAGTTGTGGAAACAGGTCTCGTTGTTCTACTGAGAAAAATGTCAATGGTTTAATCAACAACGCTTAAGGATAAGTTAACAGGTGGTAAAATTATGTAGAGCCCATGTGAGTTGACGCAGGACTATATAAATCAACAACTTGATCGGAAGCGATCGGATGCTATAGGAGTGTCCACATCTTAAAAAATGTGTAAATTCAAGTTAAAGTGAATTACAATATGATATAAAATTAAAATATTCAGTGCAACGTAGAATCTCATAACGCAGCACAAAAACTGGTTATTTCATGGCGATTTGCAAAACCCAGGTTACGCTGATTTCTGTTGTACATTTAGGTAAATTGACAGATTAAAGGCCCATTCCGGAGAGTTATTCAGCGGGTAATTAATATTTTGGCTCAAGAAATCACCCCTGTAAGTTTGGTCAAGATCGATGACCCGGAGGTGTGATACTCTCCTAGTAAGAATGCTTAAAAAATAAAAATGGATATTAAAATCTTAGCTTAGCCGAAATTTTGGCCTGTTGGCTTATCCTCAAGCGTCGTTAACTCATGAATAGTTTTACGCCCAATATCAATGAGAAAGAGTTGTTGGTTTATCTTCCTGCGTTACACTCATATATGGGTTATCGTTTTACTACTTGTTAGCTTGTCCTTGAGCGTCGTTAACTCATGAATACTTATATGCAAAATATCCATGAAAATAATCTTGTGTTAGATTTTGGATTCAAATTTGTTTATAATATTTTCGTCATTTACGACAGTTTGTTTTAGAACAAATTTAATTCTCAATTACTGATTACGTTTTATAAAAAAATAGATGAACTAGGGTGCAGCGAAAGCACGGCGCTGCGCTACCGCAGTAAATATATGAACAACGGTGCTGCAGGGATTAGAGATGGTCGAGCGACAAATGGCAGTGCACGCAAAACAACACCTGCGCAGGATGCCATCATGGTCGCTGCGATGAGGGCGCAACGGTTCGACGCGGCCACGCAGGTTATGCATGACCTAAATCTAAACATCTGCGCACGAACGATGCGAAATCGATTAAAGGAAGATGGTCTAGTAAACTGCGTAGCCGCCAAGAAAACCGATATGGAGCAGCATCACCGTGATCGGCGTGTGGCCTTTGCGCAGAGTGTCCTGCCGATGACAGTGAATGACTGGAACCATGTAATCTTTACCGATGAGAATGTTTTCTCAACCGACAAAGATTCACGTAGAAGAGTGTGGCGTCTGCGTGGTGAACGTTATGAACCGGAGAACATTCTACCTAGGAACCGGAGTGGACGTGTCACTGCTGCGTTCTGGGGTTGGATCAGCGCAGCAGGTGTAGGTGAGCTCATAGAGATTCGACGCACTATGAATGCGGTCCAATACATCCAAATTTTGGAAAGGATGATACTTTCAGTGAGGGCTAGGTATCCTATAGACGAAATGCCAATCATTCGCGTTGTTGAAGATAACAGCGCAGTTCATACAGCGGGCATCGTGCGCGACTGGTATGCCGCAAAGTATCCAGGAGTGCAGCGGTTCGACTGGCCGGCGAAATCCCCTGATCTCAATCCAATCGAAAACGCTTGGGCGGAATTGGGACAGGGATGGAAACCAGTCAGACGTGAAAGAAGAGAGGGTCTGTGTCGACGAGTTCGTACAGCATGGCAACAGCTAGGCCGAAGGCCAGAATATACTGCATCGATAGTGGGATCCATGCCTTATCGAGTGCGGGATGTTTTGGCAAAGCAGGGTGGACCCATAAAATACTGATGAGCTAGGCATGGGTACACTATAACTGCATTATATTTGGGCTTGGCTTTGTATGCATAGCTCTCATCCTGAACAGATTCTCCAACGCAGTTTCTGTCTCTTTCAGTTATGTCTGCGCTGTTGTCTCCATCAATGGTAATTCGCATACAGGATATCTATATTTGATCAGATTCTATCATAAACCTTCCAAAATTTGTATTGGAACGTAGTCATTGACGCCAGTGACAGATCTGTTCTGACGCATGGGTAGGATGTTGGGATCATAACGTTGGTCGCCTAGTGCCACGTCATTTTTTTTTTTTTGTTTAATGTTATATTTAGTATTGATTTTTCCTTTTTCATTTGCTATAAAGCAACTAATTGTCGGTGGAGTAAACCTTGTTATCGGTAAAGAATACGAGATGTAAATATGTATATAATACTGTATATAATGTATAATAGAACCTAGAGCTCATGGTTACGTTGTGTTCTAGTCAAAGTAAGAACAACGAGAGCTGTTTCTACAACTTAAGTTAGATTTTGAGCAGAGCGAAAAAAGGTCCTGCCAAAGAGATCTACCGAAGAGCATTTTGAATATTGATTGGAATCATGTCGCGGCTGTGTATTCGTTATTGCGTCCCTATTCTACGCGATAGAATATAATCCTTTATTTGTTTAGTTGTAGTTTAGAATACTTGATATCATTAAAGACAATTATTAGATTAGGTTTCTTTATATTATTGCTCGTGAATAACCACATAGCCTGCGAGTTACGCCATGGCCGATAAACATACTGTTCGACCTATATAGATATTTCACATCAATTATACTGCGTTACACTGAAATGGGTTACAGTTCGAATGAGTTTACGCTCTATCGCAGCATGTTATACCTGTGAGCTTATCCTTAAGCGTCGTTAACTCATGAATAGTTTTACGCCCAATATCAATGAGAAAGAGTTGTTCGCTTATATTCCTGCGTTACACTCAAATGGGTTATCGTTTTAGTACCTGTTAGCTTGCCCTTGAGCGTCGTTAACTAATTAATACTTTTGTGTCAAATATCCACTCAAAAGAGTTTGTAGCGACTTACGACGTTCACTACATTCAAATGACCACAAATGTCTGCAATTAACAAAATTTCTGAAATATTAATATTCACTTCCATAATTGAGTAAGACTAGACTTTCAAGATAGTTTATAATATTAGTGAGAAGTAGGAATTCTTACAAGTTGTTCATTTATATAGTCCTGCGTTGAACTCACATGGGCTCTACATAGTTTTACCACCTGTTAACTTATTCTTAACTTAAGCGTTGTTGATTAAACCATTGACATTTTTCTGATTAGAACAACGAGACCTGTTTCTACAACTCAGAGCCTATTGTTCATGTTAATGGTTGATCCTGATATTTCAATATTATCAAATTATTTTCAGAGATCAGCTTGAATAAAGTTTTGTTCTCTCTCATTGAATTCGTTTTATTGTAATCATCTATAGGAATACAACGTTACATGTATTTTTATTTACGTTATTTAATTAGTTGTTAACTTGTGCCTGATTTGTTACTGGAGATCTATTAGCCAAGGCGAGCATTGAAATGAGAATATACGGCGTAAGTACCAGAAGGATGTCTTAGTTGGAACCAAGACTCGATTATGCAGCGTGTATCCGACACTTGGGATTCTTAGCCAAAGTGTTCTAAACACATTGCCAAAATTTGCATAGCTGGCGAACATCATTGGTGCGAAACTCCTGTATCTAGGCTTGAGTTGGGAATGTCAGGTGCAGATCTCATTAGTTTCAACTAAGACTCCAGGAGGATTAAAAATCGATCGGATTTCATGAAAAATATCACAGTAACTTTCATTAGAGCCCTCCTATAACCCTTGAAACACCTCACGAGAACTAGGTTATTTTAAGAGTCACCTAATTAGGAAAAACATTCACGCATTTTGGGGTTATCCGATGTGACGATTTTATTAATTACCTTTTAGGTTAGTGAATTGACGTTCTCTAAAAGAAAACAAACTAAGCTGATTCATCGCCTGACAGATGTCCGAATTTCATACCAACTTTAAGAAAATTAAAATCAAAATGTATGTACGGTTGCCTGATCACCCCAAACACGGCGCTTCGGGATCAGTTTCCGCGACTGTACCTGGTACATGCAGCAGTGACGTAACGGCAACATCCCAGTGGTACGAATTTACGAGTCAATAAAAAATAAAATAAGATTTTATTATTGCTTATTTTGAGCAATTATCCTTTTTTTATTGTAAGAATGTGGTGCTGAATACTATATGAACGCGTTCTGCTGAAAATTTTCATGCTAGCTAAATTTATGGACATATTATAATTCGCGAAAAGTCGCACGCGCGCACCCCCGAGTTTTGAACACACGACCTACCTATTCGTAGTCAGGCACGCTGCCTCGACACCACGATACATTTCCAAATAAGCATTCAGAACTCTATCATGTTCAACAGAAATTCATCAGAATATTGGTTATTTATTATTATTATTATTTCATTGAGTAGTGACTCTATCGTTCGAACGATAGAGTCACTACTCAATGAAATAAACACAGACCTGGGACTAAGAAGGTCAATGACAATAACATGAAATTCAAGTAAAGATTCCTCCAGTCCTTCAGTGGTCTAATTGGACAAGGCGTCGCAGTACAAATGCGGAGGTCCCGGTTCAAGCCCGGGCTGAAGGAATTTTTACTTGAAAAAATAATTATGATGCACTTCCGTTTTTTTCAGTCTATCTGAAGACTGCACGCTCATATAGAGGTGAGCTTCAGTTAGAAGACTTAAAAATTTGGTTCGACTGGTCCGATAAATTCACATATGGTATGTATTATTATTATTATTATTTATTTATTATTATTATTTTTTATTTATTTATTTATTTATTTTTTTTTTTTTTGTTTTTTTGTTTTTTATTTTTTTTTATTTTTATTTTTATTTATTATCATTTATTTATTTATTTATTTTTATTTATTCACAATTTCACGTGAAAATAAATATCTTTTCTCGTTATACGAATAACACAGTTGAGTTTTTAGTTTGAAGCTCAAATAATTAACGATAATTCAGGCGATGATCGTTGGTTATTAGTATTTTATTACAGTAACTAAGTTTCAAATATTATGGTCGAAGTATCAGAACTACTTAGGGTGACAAATACGGCAACGTCGAAACTCACGTGGATGATGAAAATTACATTTGTTAGGTTAAGTTGGGTTAGAACAGATACAGAGTTTTTCTCGCTGGTATCGGGTTGTGCAATTCACATTATTATAGACCTGAATAAGACTTGGCTTCCGGGATGGAGCCGCGTTGTTCAACGGTTAGGTGCCGACGTTTCGTAAACATTGCAGTTTACTTCATCAGGGCGAGAAACAACCTGATACTGGTTGCTCCCCAACAGGGTGTCCCTATTTATGCCAGTTGCGGAGCCGTCAATGTGTGACGTTCCGCTCGGGTGGAGTTGACCAATCATATGTTTTTAAATGGTTGGCCAAACATTTAAAAAACCGGGAGGATGGCGTTCCAAATTGGATGGGTTTGAAGTCCGTTGTCTCTGTTGATGTTGTTAGGATGTTTACGGATTTCAAGGGCTTCTCTGTATTTTCGAGGAAAATACTGATTTGAGTTGGCCAAGGAGGTGGTTTGGTCAAATAAGATTTGGTGGCCCGTTTCCATTTGGTGTTCCGCCAGAGCTGAGATAGTAAAGTGCTTCAGTTTGACGCATCTTTGGTGTTCTTTAAGGCGAGTGCTGATCTTCCTCCCGGTTTCTCCGATGTAAACTTTTCCACAGGAACAAGGGATCCTGTATACCCCTGAAGAGCTGAGCGGGGGGAGTTTATCTTTTGGGGAGTTGAGGAATTGCCCGATTTTCTGTGGTGGTTTGAAAATCGGTTTGATGTTGTTTTTTCTTAGGATTCTCCCTATGGAGTCCGTCACTCCTTGAATGTAGGGGAGGAAGGCAGTTCTTCTCGTTACTTCTGTTGGTAAGTTTGAAATGTCTGTCGATGGGTTGGGCTTGTTCTGGAGTTTTTGGATGGTTTGTTGGATTTGTGTGGACGAGTAACCATTGGATTGTAGGGTTTTCTTCAGGTGGGCTAGTTCGATGTTGAGGTTATCTGAATCAGAGACTGTCAGTGCTCGGTGGACGAGTGAGCTGATCACTGATCCTTTTTGTGATGGGTGGTGGTGTGAAGCTGCGTGGAGATATCTGTTGGTGTGTGTGGGTTTGCGGTATACGCGATGTCCCAATTGACCCACACACACCAACAGATATCTCCACGCAGCTTCACACCACCACCCATCACAAAAAGGATCAGTGATCAGCTCACTCGTCCACCGAGCACTGACAGTCTCTGATTCAGATAACCTCAACATCGAACTAGCCCACCTGAAGAAAACCCTACAATCCAATGGTTACTCGTCCACACAAATCCAACAAACCATCCAAAAACTCCAGAACAAGCCCAACCCATCGACAGACATTTCAAACTTACCAACAGAAGTAACGAGAAGAACTGCCTTCCTCCCCTACATTCAAGGAGTGACGGACTCCATAGGGAGAATCCTAAGGAGAAACAACATCAAACCGATTTTCAAACCACCACAGAAAATCGGGCAATTCCTCAACTCCCCAAAAGATAAACTCCCCCCGCTCAGCTCTTCAGGGGTATACAGGATCCCTTGTTCCTGTGGAAAAGTTTACATCGGAGAAACCGGGAGGAAGATCAGCACTCGCCTTAAAGAACACCAAAGATGCGTCAAACTGAAGCACTTTACTATCTCAGCTCTGGCGGAACACCAAATGGAAACGGGCCACCAAATCTTATTTGACCAAACCACCTCCTTGGCCAACTCAAATCAGTATTTTCCTCGAAAATACAGAGAAGCCCTTGAAATCCGTAAACATCCTAACAACATCAACAGAGACAACGGACTTCAAACCCATCCAATTTGGAACGCCATCCTCCCGGTTTTTTAAATGTTTGGCCAACCATTTAAAAACATATGATTGGTCAACTCCACCCGAGCGGAACGTCACACATTGACGGCTCCGCAACTGGCATAAATAGGGACACCCTGTTGGGGAGCAACCAGTATCAGGTTGTTTCTCGCCCTGTTGAAGTAAACTGCAATGTTTACGAAACGTCGGCACCTAACCGTTGAACAACGCGGCTCCATCCCGGAAGCCAAGTCTTATTCAGAATCTCACCGCGAAAGCCTCAAAGACCTTATTATAGACCTGATCAATTTTTCAAATTACTCATCAAGTTTCACTTTCACATGCATGCATATAACTATGAGTAGAAGTATATAATGTATTCATTAATCACGAGCATAAATGACTTGCCACAGATTTCCAGACATCCAGTATACACATAACCTCCAAATTAGTTGCAAACTCATGGAAAGCACAGAGATAGAAGTTTGCGATATCATCGTCACATATCAGTTGTGCTTTCTGGGTGATATAACACTGCAACATCCTAATTATATTACAGCTACATCACACTTGAGCAATGTTCAAAGATATAGTACTTGGTAATATCAAAATATCAACGTTACATATTGGTTGTGCTTTTTGAGTGATATAACACTGCAACATCATTGGTATACTACAGCTACATCAAACTTGGGCACTGCTCAAAGAGAGAACTGGGTGATGTCAACGCTACATAACAATGTACTGTCTTTGCCATATTGCAGTGTTATATGTCAAGCGCATCTCTGTTATATCAAAAGATTACCGATACATGAATGTTACATAAAACTTACATAAACTTTGATATGTACCAGCAATTTTACAGTGTGATATCACGGTAACGTAAATATGCTAAGTTTGCTGCCTGGGATTAGTTAAAATCTCTCTTTTAATCGGTTTAATTAATTCCGGAAAACTTTGAAAACGTCATCCCCCGAAAAAATCGAATAGTTTCAGGTTCGAGACTCTTTGAAAAAGCTGTAAAAAATCACGATTTCTAAACTCGGGCGCCGAAAAAAAATACAACACCCCGTTCGACTTTATGAGTTAAAATATCTCTTCTAACCGGTTTAATTAATTCCTAAAAACTTTGGAAACGTCATCCCCCGAAAAAATCGAATAGTTTTGGGTTCGAGACTCTTTGAAAAAGCTGTAAAAAAATCACGATGTCTAAACTCGGGCACCGAAAAAAGTTACAACACCCCGTTCGGCTTTATTAGTTAAAATCTCTCTTCTAATCGGTTTAATTAATTCCTGAAAACTTTGAAAACGTCATCCCCCGAAAAAATCGAATAGTTTTGGGCTCGAGACTCTTTGAAAAAGCTGTAAAAAAATCACGATGTCTAAACTCGCGCGCCGAAAAAAGTTACAACACCCCGTTCGACTTTATTAGTTAAAATCTCTCTTCTAATCGGTTTAATTAATTCCTAAAAACTTTGGAAACGTCATCCCCCGAAAAAATCGAATAGTTTCAGGTTCGAGACTCTTTGAAAAAGCTGTAAAAAAATCACGATGTCTAAACTCGGGCGCCGAACAAAGTTACAACACCCCGTTCGGCTTTATTAGTTAAAATCTCTCTTCTAATCGGTTTAATTAATTCCTGAAAACTTTGGAAACGTCATCCCCCGAAAAAATCGAATAGTTTTGGGCTCGAGACTCTTTGAAAAAGCTGTAAAAAAATCACGATGTCTAAACTCGCGCGCCGAAAAAAGTTACAACCCCCGTTCGACTTTATTAGTTAAAATCTCTCTTCTAATCGGTTTAATTAATTCCTGAAAACTTTGAAAACGTCATCCCCCGAAAAAATCGAATAGTTTTGGGCTCGAGACTCTTTGAAAAAGCTGTAAAAAAATCACGATGTCTAAACTCGCCCGCCGAAAAAAGTTACAACACCCCGTTCGACTTTATTAGTTAAAATCTCTCTTCTAATCGGTTTAAGGTGGTTCTCCACCTACAGTCCCACCAAACGTGGGTTCCAGAGCAGATTTCGAGTACTTCTCGATGGGGAAAAAATCTGAAAAAAATCAAGCATGTGGAAGATCTTCGGGAGATTGATTTTGCATAATAATAATTCAAAAAAGTTATTAACAAATTGATGGAAAAAAAAACTGTTCAAGAAATTAGCCGATGACCTAACTTTTTTTTTAGGTGAGAATTATTTTTTAATTTTTCTGAATATCTATGAATTTTTTTAGAATTTTGGTAAATCTTTGAAAATCGCGTTTTGTCAAGTATGAAAAAACGAAATTTTCAAAGATTTACCAAAATTCTGAAAAAATTCATACATATTCAGAAAAATTAAAAAATAATTCTCACCTAAAAAAAAAGTTGGGTCATCGGCTGATTTCTTGAACAGTTTTTTTTTCCATCAATTTGTTAATAACTTTTATGAATTATTATTATGCAAAATCAATCTCCCGAAGATCTTCTACATGCTTAATTTTTTTCGGATTTTTTCCCCATCAAGAAGTACTCAAAATCTGCTCTGAAACCCACGTTTGGTGGGACTGTAGGTGGAGAACCACCTTAATTAATTTCTAAAAACTTTGGAAACGTCATCCCCCGCAAAAATCGAATAGTTTCAGGTTCGAGACTCTTTGAAAAAGCTGTAAAAAAATCACGATGTCTAAACTCGGCCGCCGAACAAAGTTACAACACCCCGTTCGACTTTATTAGTTAAAATATCTCTTCCAATCGGTTTAATTAATTCCTAAAAACTTTGGAAACGTCATCCCCCGAAAAAATCGAATAGTTTTGGGTTCGAGACTCTTTGAAAAAGCTGTAAAAAAATCACGATGTCTAAACTCGGGCACCGAAAAAAGTTACAACACCCCGTTCGACTTTATTAGTTAAAATCTCTCTTCTAATCGGTTTAATTAATTCCTAAAAACTTTGGAAACGTCATCCCCCGAAGAAATCGAATAGTTTCAGGTTCGAGACTCTTTGAAAAAGCTGTAAAAAAATCACGATGTCTAAACTCGGGCGCCGAACAAAGTTACAACACCCCGTTCGACTTTATTAGTTAAAATATCTCTTCCAATCGGTTTAATTAATTCCTGAAAACTTTGAAAACGTCATCCCGCAAAAAAATCAAATAGTTTTGGGTTTGAAACTTTTTGGAAAAGCTGTAAAAAAAATCACGGTTCTGAAATTCGCATGCGGAAAAAAGTTACGACATGTGATAGTGCTGAGTTTGTCATACCGGCGCAATTTTGTTTATTTGTCATAATTTTTCAATGATTCCTTCATTACCTAATCCAGGGAAAATGGGGGTTTCGAAAAAATTGATTAGACATCTCTGATATATGAAGGTTAGTTATCTCTTTGCGTCTATGCGACAGTTGTAAGCTTTTATTCCGTGAACCGCACAGGCGTCCACCGCTCAGCGCGGCGCGACACGAGCTACAGTGACTCTCAACCTGCTGCTGTGCGCGGCCGCCAGCTCTGGCCGCTAGTTTCAGCCTCATTAACTCGCATTGTAATTAGCGCCTACTTTGAACCTCAAATGGGCCGTTATTGGACGATCTTCCATGTTTAGGTTCAAATTAGGAGCTCACGAGCACCTAGAAAAACCCTCGACCTCCTCCCATTGGCAAAAAACAAAATAGTAGCGGCAAATCAGACTCATACTTTGTCATTATACTTGTTGTCCTAACGCCTATGTAAACCTCCTATGATACTGAAGGGATCGAACCTTCTATGAAGATGTGGTTTTGGGTGGACATTGGTAGACGCTCGTGATCGGTATATATGCTAAGCGTAGTCCTAGTTTGGTGCTAGCGAGAGCGTACTGAGTTGGATGCGCTGCGTAGTAAGCGTGGAGAGAAACTCTGCGATATTATAGTGTCGTCACAATACTATTTGACCTGGAGCTCCTACAGCGAACCTCTAATAACTGATCTCACCAACGACAAATAACTTTTATTATTCGATTAACTTTATTCGCTGATTTTGGAATTGCATTTTTTCATTGAAAACGTAATTCAATCGGGCTAATTATGCTATAAAACGTTATTTTTATCCATAGATTAACTAAATTTGTGAAGTAAATGGGTATTTTCGATGTGACAATGTAATTTCTGAATCAGTGAATAAAGTTAATCGACGAATAAAAGTTATTCGTCGTTTATGAAATCGGCCATAAGTCTTCCATTTACTACGTTTGAGGACTTAGAGGTTCACTGTAGGAGCTCTAGGTCGAATAGTATCATAAGAGGTTCAAATAGGCGTTGGGAGAATCAAAGCAGGGTGAAAATTTCGACTCGGGTATACTATTCTAGAGGTAAACTCAGACGTTAACTACACCATAAAGATTGATAGGAAGAATCTCAGAGTACATGTAAATCGATTGAAACCTTTTATTGAATAATATGACTTGGGTATGAAATTTGAAACAATTTAGCTGATAGAAAAATGATATAGAAAATTGGTCATACTAACCTAGATTAAGAAACGATTATATAAAAACATTGTAACGGGATACATTATGTAAACCACTAACCTAGATATAGCATAATAGGCAAGCGTACGCACAACGACGCAAGCCAGCAGGTTTAACTGATTTCAGGAGAAAATCCACAGGCTTTTCTTCCAAGGGGGGAGGGATGTTGCAATTCGAATACCAATCAATTGTGACACCTAAAATCCAGGAATGCGCTAACGCGATATAGCAGAGCAACAACTATGTCGTATGGCGAAATGCATAACAATGTAGGACGCAGCACTGACCTCCTAAATAGTCATTAAAAGGAGGGCAGACGATGCGCTCATGGTCAGAACATCGCGACCAGAAGCAAGGCACATTATATTAGAGATTAGTCCGATATTAGTAAAACCTTTGTACAACTTTATGTATTGATAAAACTTGAATCACTTTTGTACGACTGAGTTCCAACTCTTAATTCGATCATGGACCCTTAAATAGATTGTAGTTATATGAAAGATCCCAGGATCCTAGTTACAACAACGCTCCGTGACTTACGGCTATGCGAAATCCTCAAATCTTCAAATTCTTGCAATCATCGGGACAGGTATTAGGAGTTTATTGGATAGCATTCAGTAATTTATTGAATATTCAAACACATTGCCTCCTATCCGATTACCAACAACACGGGAAAACATGAAACGAGGGATAAGAACTGCTTGTCGTAATAACCAGCGTAGTACCTTTCTTGCCACATTCTAGCAATTCCATCGTCGTCCGCAACTTTGCGTTCAGACAGGAGGCAATGCGGTACAGTTCTTTGAATGAGAAGTCAATTCTAGTCGAATGAAACGAAAAAAAATAAAACAGCCGATGAGATGGGTATTTGTCGCTTGAAATTCTCAGTTCCCTACACTTTTAAAAACTGAAAAAATCATGACTTCTAAACCGTCAGAGTCTTCATCTTCGTTATGCGCCTCAAAAAGTTGTCTTTCTTCATAGAATTTTAGAAAAAAAAATCAAAAAAATTAAAAATGCCCAAACCATCGAAAAATCCATTTTTCGCTTTAAAATGAATTTCTAGCGGCCGGGACGGTATCGCGAAATTGCGAAATATTTTTTTTCAGAAAGTTGAATTCAAGACAAATCTATTGTCCACCCTGTTTTTATTGATATGACTCTCCAATCCCAAGATATCATCGTTCAAAAATTCTGGGATTTCATAAAATGGCAAATTTCCACTATCTATGCCTCCGGGACGGGGGCTCGAAAAATTCTGCGAAAAATTGAGGTCTCAATTCGGGCCTTGAGTTAAGCAAAAAAAAAAAGTTTCACTCAAATCCGAGGGGGTCAGGTAATAACTGCTTCGAGTATATGGGATTCATAAAAACGATTTATTTAATACATTTATTTTCTTAAATTTAAGTGGTAATTTGATGTTGTTTTTCTAAAAACGATATAATTATTTATTTTTCCTAAATTTAGCCGATAAAATGGTATAATATGTAATCTGTGTTTTCTACATTTTTTCTTAAATTTAGGTGATATGATTCAGCGACGAATTTGGAACACAGGGGAGGGTGATCGGGGTAGCGATGAAGGTGAAGCGGGTGGCGAGGGTGAGGGGGGTAGCGAAGGAGTATCGGGTGGCGAGGGGATTGATTCTGCGTCTTCATCATCGTTATTAATGGTTTCTTCGTCGTCGTCCTCCTCCTCTGCTTCGTTTTCCTCCTCCTCCTTCTCCTCCTCCCCCTCCTCATCTGCTTCGTCAAGAGTCGACGAAATTTCTGCGTTTTGCAGTGGTGGTTGTTGTTATTGTTGTTGTTGTAGCTGTTGTCGTAGCGCAGCTCTTTCGGCGAGGCATGCAGTCACCCTGGCAAGAAACTGATCATTCAGTTCCCACTGCCTGTTAAGTTGCTCGACAATCTCGTAGTGCGTGTTGTAGGTTTGGGTCACGACTCCCGCTTCCGCGTGGTGGGTCCGTAAAAATTGCAGTAAAAAACGGGCGTTGGTAAGAAATCGCTTCCTCAACTACCCGCTGAGCCGCATCTGAAGGGCGCGACGAGTAATTCTTCCGGCATCCATCTGAAATGGTTAGACACACACACATTCTTTTGTTTAGAATCCCTTCAAATTAGAGCGTTGAACGAGAGAGAATCATATAGACATACCTTTCTTGATTTTCTGTGTTATACTTTCGTACCGGTTAGTGTGCTTCTCTGTTATGCGAGTCTCTATTCATTTGTAGGTTTCACTTGGTGGGGTAATTATAAAAATGTGTGTGTGTGTGTGTCGCGAATATCTAGCGTCCATCGTTGGCGCCTAGAACCGCGTAATGCGGCATCAGCGTCTTACGAAAAGCGATGTGGATCGCTCTCGGAGTACATTATCATTTTCGATATTATGGAAGTCCGAGTTACCTATACCCAAAAGATAGGGATGGCTGTTGCGAGTCGGAGTACGTGCTTTATGGAGGAAATCACGACTCCCCCTTTACCTTTCATACCCCGCACAGTACTCATCGGATGACCGGTATAAGATCACAATTTTCGCGAAGCCGCCTCCCACGATTCGTGCGTTGTGACAAGTTTTTGCTGAGGTATGCAAAACGGTGAGGCAGCTCGGTGCAGATGCGGAGCGTTCAGTTGCAACAGAGAAGTCGAGAGCTATGGCCACACCGAAAAAAGGATCGTTGAAAGAGGGGTGTAGTCGATTGTCTGAAACTTATGACATAGCATTGAAGAAATCCGAGCGTCACCTGGTACTGTCGAGGACGTACGGGCTCAACGGTTCGTGGTCGAAAAAAGTGAACATTGGCCTTCGTCTCCGCTTGGATGGGGATTTCGAGCCTGTCGTGAAATTCGTAAATAATTACTCGAGCGGGATATCCCTCACCGCCGAAGCATGGGACGATCTGGCTGGAAAGCTCGAGGATATCAAAAATTATTTCGCGAAAACCGAGCGCCCCGCCGGTAGTCTGAGTTCGTTGCTGAGCGATACCATCTCGCTAGTCGGAGGATGTGCCTTGCGCTTAACATCGGCTCACGGTTCGAAAGTAGTTGCATTCCATGCGAACAATCCTGAAGATGCCAAAAGTTAGCAGGGGTACGAGGAGGAGGGCGATAACGCCAGTGAACCTGGATGGAAGAAACGAAAGACCTATTCGCCAGTAATTGTGATGCAGAAGGTTACGTTTGACGGTCTGCGGCATATCGCCTGCTGTATAGACGAGTATATCATTCAACTGGAGCAGCTGGTAGCCAATGTCGACAAGTGCAAGGAGTTGCTGATTCGTCACTTTACCACCATCGTGCGATCCAGAAAGATGACGGCCCCGACTCTGCAGCAGATCGGTGTCGTGGTGTGCGAGGAGGCCGATGCAGCGAAGGATGCACTCCACAGGGACTTGCTGGATGTGGAATTCTGCAGTAGCCATTTAAATGTTGTATTCCACGAGTTGACCTGTTTGTTTTTACCTTACATCATAGCCGACATATGTCAGAGCGTTATAATTGATAAGTGAAGTGTATCATTGCCGGCATAATGTCGGCGCTGTTTCATTGATAAGTGGGTATGTGTGAGAGAGAGAGATAGAAATAAACTGTCAGCCCACGTTGACCCTGGGGTTTCATCCCCGCACGATTCGAATCACGAGACTTGAGCAAGTCCAAACATCGGTCATCCGCGGTGTACCGAGACGATGAAACTTCCGGCTCTCCTCCGCGAGAGCTCGGTACAAGCGTCCCAACACCATCCGCGGGTATTCATTCATGAATATGTCAAGATAGCGTCAGGACACTTGTACCGGTTTGACGCGGAGGAAGGCTGGTTGGCTCATCATTTCGATACGTTTCGTATAGCCGCTGTGAGGATTTGCTCTAGTCATGTGATTGCGAATGGACGGTGATGCGAGCCCAGGGACAGCGCGCTCTGTAGTTTAGATATAAGGGTTCGATATAAGGGATGAATGTGAAAACTAGTCTTAATATGAGACCAGATCAGATCCCAATCAGAGGTCATGGCGATCTACAGAATCGATGAATTAGGCTATGGTCTTCCTCTTAATGTCGGTATGATTCCCCCGACGCTATCCTGGGGCATTCATTCATGAATGGGTCAAAATAGCGTCAGGAGGATTGTAGCGGGATTACGAGGAAGATCGCGGTTTCGTTCATCGATTCTGTAGGTCTCGGATGACCGCTGCTTGGTCTCTCTCTCTCTCGGTGAGTACTCTCACATGCTCTCTACTTCACTCCTCGAACCTTGAGCGTTTACTGCTGTCTCTTGCCTTCGGGCGTTTCTTTTGCAGACCCTTTGCATGCGCTTTTATGCAAGCCTGCCTTACTGCTTTTGGTTTATCCGTGGATACCTGGGTTTTTATATACGGGAGTTTCTCATTTGCTGCCGTTGGAACATAATCTTTTGCGGCTGATGGCATGACAGCTCAGCGCGGTTGACCGCTGCGTTCGATTATCGATTATCGATTTGACGCCTGACGATCTTGTGGTACTGCAACCCGCACTACTTCTGTGTCTGCTGCCTGCCTGCTACCTGACGAGCATGACGCCAACGCGCGTGTGTCCTGGCTGTGCCTGTACTGTGGCCAAGGATGCCGTCTTCTGTAAGTCCTGCAACACCTTTTATCATCCTGGCTGCGTTAAAAAGAAGACGAAAGCAGTGGGAGACGGGGAACCAACGGTCTGCTGCCCAGGGACCCCCTTAGAATACGTCCTTCAGGGTTCGGCTCCATTTTCGGAGGCATCATCACCGTTCTCATCAAGGTCCTCGTCTCTTGATAACAGCTTGCTGGATGCTCTCTTACACGTATCTCCGGCTCGAGCCACCGAACCAGTTGTTGCTCCTGCATCCGAGGCGCAGTTACGGGCAATGTTCGAGGGCTTTCTGCTGCAAGTTAATGCCCGTTTCGATGGCTTTGCCACGCAGATTGCCTGTCTCCCGATCCTGCAGGCGGAAGTTGCATCCCTCACTGATCGGATCACGGAACTGACCAATCAAAATCGTGCTCTTTCTGCTAGTTTCGAGGAATTTCAACGGGGGCAACGGACAGGGCTGGTTGGTTCGAATCTGCCTTCAGCCGAAATCATAATTTCCGGCACGCCGTGCTCGAGCGACGCTGCCATCCCTGGTATTGTGAAGGATATAGGTGCTGCAATTGGCTGTGAAATTCCGGAGGCAGATATCATTGAGTCGCGTTTCCTCATCTCTCAAGCAGCAGCGCGGAAGGACACTCCTCGGCCCATCTTCGTCAGGCTTGGATCTGTTAATCTTGTGGATCGCCTTCTAGCTGCGAAAAGAACCAAGGGGCGCCTGCTTACGACTGCGCTCAGCTCGCCGCCTGCTGGCCCGATCTATACGATCAACGTTAATGAAGCCCTGCCACCCGACGTATACAAGCTTCTCATCGCGACTAAGGCTGCTGCTAAAGCTAAGGGCTACAAGTTGGCCTGGCAGCGGTCTGGTGCCATTTACGTGAGAAGATCACATGGTGTGCCCGTCACGCGTATTGCGTCCGCTGAAGATCTCGCTCGCCTGAAACCTACCGCCGCCGAATGACGCCAATCATCATCGTCACTGCCATCTTCACTCTCTCCGGCCGCCATTCAGACGTCATTAGCAGCCCCTAACTCCCATCGGTTTCTGGTCTGTCATCTGAACGCCAATTCTCTCCGGTCTCACCTGGACCTGCTGCGCCTCCAGTTTCATACGCGCTCTGCTCATATTATAGCTGTTAGTGAGACTTGGCTGTATTCCCTGGTAACTGATGCTACTGTGCTGCTACCAGGCTATTCAATTCTCCGCAATGATAGGGAGGGCAAAATTGGAGGCGGTGTTGCGCTGTATCTCCACGACTCACTCACCGCTAAGTGGCTGGCCTCCTCGCCATCGTGGTATAACCGGGCGCCTGAATATCTCCTGACTGCTGTCAAACAACCTGGTGCTGAGCCTATGTTGGTAGCGGTTGTCTACCGACCGCCGAAGGCATTTAACCTGGCCAACTTTGAAGCCGACTTTGATAGATTCTCAGTTGACTACAGTAGGACGATCATCTTGGGCGATTTTAATGCGAATCAGCTGGCTCACTCCTACGATAGCGACAATGTGCGTGATTTCTGTTCAGCTCGTGGCCTGCACTTGATACCCTTTGCGCCGACCTGTCACACTCACTCTGCGGATACTCTCCTGGACCTCTGTATAGTAAGCGAGATGAATTTTGTTCACACCTTCTATCAATCGGATGCACCCTTTATTGCTGGACACGATCTGATCTCTGTGGAAATCCGGCTTGGTTCCACGTTGCCTGCTCCGCAATCGTTGACGGCTCGCTCCTATCAGCACTTCGACCTGGTGCTTGACCAGTTTCTGGATGATCTTCAGGAAAGTGATTGGTCTCTCACTGCGTCAGAGCCTACGGTGGACGATATGCTAGAATGTCTGCAAGGAAACCTTGTCCGTGCTCTTGATAAGCACGCTCCTTACGTCACCCGCTATCATAAGCGTCGCAAGCCGCCCTGGATAACCGACGAGCTCGCGAATCTTTCTCGATCCAGGGATTCTCTGTATCGGGCATATAAGCGCTCTAAGACAGACGGTGCTCTCCTTCGTTACAGAGAGGCTAGGGACATCTTGCACGGGCGCATTACCGAGGCACGTTCTGATTTCTTTGCTGCTCGCTTGCTCTCCATTCCTGACTCACGATCTCTTTGGCCGGAATTGAGGACGCTTGGTATTGCCTCTGTCTCTGCTAACGGGTGTGGCGACTTCTCTGTGGATGAACTTAATCGCCATTTTGCGTCTGTCTCGCTGAGACCCTCCTCTGTTGCGGAAGTTGCGGAGTTCTTCGCCACTTTGCCGGCTGCGGGATACTCTGATCAACTGTTTTACTTCGGGGACATCTCGCCTAGCGACCTTCTCTCGGCGATTGGGCACTTCAGATCGCAGGCACGTGGCGTGGATGATCTGTCTCTGCGCAACATTAAGGACGCCCTGCCGGTAATATTTCCATACTTGCTTGTGTTGCTCAACCACTCGCTCAGTTCCGCTGTATTTCCATCTATGTGGAGGCAAGCCCGAGTCCTGCCGTTGGGTAAAGTCAAGATGCCGTCCTCGCTGGATCTGGTTCGTCCAATCTCGAACCTCTGTCTTCTATCAAAAGTCCTGGAGCGTGTGGTGCTGGTGCAAATCAACAACTTTCTCGAGGGAGGTAATCTCCTGAACTCTCGTCAATCTGGCTTCCGCCGTGGCTTCAGTACGCAGTCTGCTCTCCTGAGGCTCACAGAGGATATTCGCAGGGGAGTTGATAAGCGAATGCTGACTATCTTAGTCCTTTTTGACTTCACCAAGGCCTTCGACTCACTACCTCACGCGATTCTGCTTACCGAGCTTGCTAAATTAGGATTCTCAACACACGTCCTGACTTGGGTAGCTTCCTACCTCCAAGGTCGTGTTCAGGCTGTGGCTAATGGAGGACGTCTGTCATCGTGGGCTTCTTTAGAATCGGGGGTACCGCAGGGCTCGGTCTTGGGTCCTTTGCTATTCTCGCTGTTTATCAACGACATTGCGGAAATCTTTAGACATGTGGAACACCTGGTGTATGCCGATGATCTTCAGATCTACCTCCATTGCGGCTATCAAGATCTCTCCGACTCCATCGCGCGAGTTAATGCGGATGTGGAAGCGGTTTTGGAGTGGTCCAGCAAGTCTTCGCTAAGGCTGAATCCGGCCAAAACCCAAGTGATCGTCCTTGGAAGTGGATCGTACATCTCGAGGCTGAAACTGGCGGACTTATCCCCGGTAGTACTTGCTGGTGCCCGTCTATCATTCTCGAACGAGGTACGGGATCTTGGAGTTATTCTCGATTCTCGGTTGGACTCGGTAAGCCTTATCTCGGCCCGCGTTCATGGTACCCTTCGGCAACTTGCGGCCTCGCGGCGTTTACTATCGAAATCTCTCCGTAAGCAGATGGTAGTCACCTTGATTTTTCCGATATTTGATTATTGCTGCGTAATTTATGATGATCTTTCCGGAATGCTCAATTTAAAGCTCCAGCGTCTGCACAATTGTCGTGTGCGGTTTGTTTGTGGGGTTGCCCGTAATGAGCATATCACGCCTTTCCGTCGGAAGCTGGGTTGGCTAAGCGTGGCTCGTAGGAGACTCTATTTCCTTCTCTCGCTCTTTTACATCACGATCCACAATGGTCGACCTGCTTATCTTCGGGAGCTATTCGTCGCGCGCCCTGCTGCAGCAGAAGAACAAGCTGGTCCGTCTCGACGGGTACGAGGAGAATTCGTCACCCCAACCCCACGCACGGAACGTTTCCGAAATTCGTTCGCTCTGTCCGCGGTTCGCCATTGGGATTCTCTCCCTGCTAACATCAAGGCCGCTAAGACTCTTGCCGGTTTCAAAACGGCCCTGCATGAGTATTTATTTGACTTAGAGGGTTAGAGCTAGCTTCTTGGGTTCAATCTAATCTCTTCTACACTCGTCTTGCGCTTTTCAATCTATCTGCTATCTTTCTTCGCTTCTGCTTTCGCTTCGTTTAATTTTAATTTCAATTTAATCTTAATCTTATTCAACTCAACTTGAGTTAGCTTAATTATTCTATGTTGGTCTTACTGTATAATATGTATTTAGTATGTTTTCTATTTTATATGTATACTTAGTGCCATTCTGTACTATCTTCACCTTTCCCGACATAACGGGAATAACAATAAATTCTATTCTATTCTATTCTATTCTATTCTATTCTTGGGATCTGATCAGGTCTTACGATCGCGAATGGGTGGTCAGCGCGCTCTGTTGTACCTACTGTAATAAATGATTGTAAAACCAGTCTCAATAGAAATATCGATTAAATGAAAAAAATATGATTATTGTAAAACCAGTCTTAATAGTAAGATCGATTAAATGAAAAAACATGATTGTAAAACCTATCTTAAAATGGTTTATGAATTGTTTTATTCGAGAAAATCAAGCAGCTTCTACACGCATACGATGCTTAATGGGTGACAAAGATCTAACCGAATGGGACGTCATCAAGCAGCTGCTTCTAACAGTGCCGTTCTATATTCGTATATTTCATACTTTGAGAACTTTCTCACGAGAAGTTTCTGCGGGTAAAATGCAAATATCAGCCGAGCAAAGATATCTGTCTCTAAATTATTTAGATAAATTGACGAAAAGCTGTTCAGAAATAAGTTACAACCAGAAATATGCCGAATTTTCCAAACCAGTACCATCGGTTGTTCTACATTATTTAAACAAAAACTGGCATGGCATAAGATACGAATGGACCAAATACAATATAGTAGATGGCAATTTAGGCAATTGCACAAATAATCGCCTGGAATCGATCAACAGTAAAATAAAACAAGTGGTCAAACCAAACAGTACGATGAGTGATTTTGTGACCGACTTCTTCAAATGGTTCAATAATAGAGACCGTAAACACAATTATAGGAAAGTCCAGAATCAACTAAAGAAGGATGTTCAAATCTTTGCAGCTGGTACAGCTCAGGAAGCTTATAAACAGCGCCTGACAAAATGTGTTTTTAGTGTAGTACTTGCACAAATCGACCTACATAACGCAGTGACAATCAAGAACATCGATTATGATACCAGAGAGTGTTTGATAAAATCAAATAATCTGATGATAAAAATGTTATGATTCTTGGGTATGTAGCACTGAGTAGTACGCAAGACAAAGTCATATACACTATAGCACCTGTATGACGGATGTGTCACGAGCAGGCTGTGTGAGTTTATTGTATATAGCGGCCTTTTAATGTGCGTATTATTTTTATTAAGTAATTAATTAAAAAATTTTAATCAATTACTTAACTTTTTCTATCCCTGAATATTTATCTTGTAAATAATTCTTGATGAGAAAAATTAACGGACGATCCGGGAATCGAACCCAGGATCTACGGACGCCTATCCGGGGACTTACACCCGAGACCACCTAGCTCGCCCACGGATCACCGCAACTTTTCTCATCATTTGAACCACCTTTTAAATTCTTGTACCCAGTATATCTAATGTTATGATTCTTGGGTATGTAGCACTGAGTAGTATTGAATAGTTTTGGGTATGTAGCACTGAGTAGTAGTAGTACATACCCAAGAATCATAACATTAGATATACTGAGTACAAGAATTTAAAAGGTGGTTCAAATGATGAGAAAAGTTGCGGTGATCCGTGGGCGAGCTAGGTGGTCTCGGGTGTAAGTCCCCGGATAGGCGTCCGTAGATCCTGGGTTCGATTCCCGGATCGTCCGTTAATTTTTCTCATCAAGAATTATTTACAAAATAAATATTCTGATGATGAAAGTTAGCGAGCAGCGATGTGAATGCTCCACGTGAAAATCCATGCGCCTACCCTGCAGGCACATATTTGCTGTACGTAAATACCTCGGCTTATCACTTTTTTCAGATGAGCTTTGTACAGAAAGATGGACGCAGCAGTACAGCATGGAAGCAAATCCAATTTCGCAAAATCCAGCAATACCTTAAGCTCAGACTGCCTGTGATATTTCTGTACGTCGATCTATTACTAAAGCGATTTCACCTAAAAATCTCACAATCTCCCAAAAAAGAAAATTGCTCGCAGCCACTATGAATGACATGGTGCAGGTTGCATCTCATCGATCTGATGCACGGTTCTGGTGTTACGTCTTGAGTTGAATGATATTTAGAACAACAAATCACTGGTTAATTTATATGATCTTGAGTTGGTAGAGTTCTATATTTCTTACCGAGTCTTAAATTACTAGTTCTTCTGGACGTCGCTGAGCTCGTATCTGTTGAGATATCTGTTGAGGTATGGGTATTATCAGCCACCACTATGCGTGGGTGAAATAAATGTTTAAAGTTTCACCTTTTAATTATAACAATATTTATTAAACAATTTAATAATAACAATCTGCACTGTAGTTTGATAATTAATCTTCACGTAAGTGTAGATTAATTTAAGTTCGTAGTTTCTATTATTCTATTTAGTAATTCACTTATTAATTAACTGTTACACCAAACACTTTGAGTTGATAATTCTGAGATCTAAGATTCTATAAGTTCGATCTTTACTAGTTGAGGTTTCGTGACTAATTGCTAATACTGCAGTAGAAAAGATCTCTCCTCGCGGATACGCGAAGGGGAGGTTTTGGAAAACTCGCGAGAAGGCGAGGTTTTTTCTATTGGTAAAAAGAACAGTAAAACAAAAGCGGGACAAAATATGGTTGGCTAGAAGAGCATTTGCGCGAGGCGATTGGGTCAGAGGCCCAAGCGTCGAGGCGCTAAGAAGGGATGCTGTAAGCGTCTATATCTCTCTTCTTTTTAAACAGAGCTGTCTTTGTCTTTAGACTTTTCCGCTTTGGGTCGTAAAAATCTGAAGGATCTGAAGATTTATGTTTCCTCAATAAGGATTTCCAAAGTTTACTTAAAGTTTAGGCTTTCAGTTTTATGGTGTTTCAAGTGTTCCAGAGCATATTCGTTTCGTGAGAAAATGAGATGAAATTGTCTATGTTATAGTTAAGATTGTTCCTTTCAAAAGTATTGACTAATATCTATGAGTAAAGTAATATATAAAAGAATAAAGATGTCATGGCGACTGTGATTGTAATATCTATGAGTAAAGTAATATATAAAGAATTTGATGTCATGGCGACTGTGATTGGAAGACGTGTATATTTTTGTCCTGTGGAATAGTGCCATGTTCTATAGTATTTTCAGGTGCTAGAAGGGTTGAGTGTACTGTTCAACTCATAATTTCAAAATTTATTAATAAAGTGTGACATAAATTTGTACTGGAATCGCTCTTGTTAGTTAATTCTTTGTCGAAATCAGTGAGTGGAAATTTTCTATTTGGGTGAAAAATGCTGTATCATGTAGCACAGTGGCTCTACGGCTGGCATGATTGCTAGGTGTGAGTAGTGTCACCTGCCATCTCTTTGAGTAATTAATTATCTGGGATAGGTAAGGTATCTCCCTTATCGTGCCCATTATTGCGATGTCCGCAAGTCGCACAGCCCGCCCGATGCCGTCATCTAACAACCTATTGTCAACACCCATTGCTGATGCTCCGCTAAGCCTGGAAGCTATCAAGCAAATGGATCTTAAAGTTATTTGTTATCATGAAGACATAGAGAACATACTTGCAGGCACAAGAGGCACGAATCAAAAAGCCGCACAGATCATTACAGCTTTCATGGATGTACAGAATCAATATAACATAATGAAAGCAGCCTATGTACAGCTGCTCAATGAAAGAGACATCACTCAGAGGATTGTTGATTGCATGGAGGCAGTCTCTGAAAGCCAAACAGCAAGCTTAGGCAAACTTAAAGAGCAAGTCCTCTTCTCAGTGTCTGAGAAAATAAATGCCGAAATAAGTAAAGTTCTTAATGAAACAATCATGCCTGTGGTTTGTAATACGCTAAAAGAAAAGTTTTCTGAGCAAGTAAAGGATATCAAATCGGCAGCGTGTCCCATGCCAAATCGTTCATATGCGGATGCAGCATCGCAGAAGCCTAAACCTGCTAAAGATGTTCTACTCAACAATGGTCTAACTTATCAAATCTCGCGTACCATAGACCTCACGGTCGCACCAACGAAGGAGTCAAGGCAGCGCTATCAATCTGCAGACAGCATTAAAAAAAGTATACTTGAAAATATTAACCCTGTAGATTCGCAGATCAAAGTTGACCGTCTCACTCGAACTAAAGACAGTAAAGTAAAAGTAGCTGCCAAGGGAGCAAACATTGAGTCTTTGAAAAATTCCTTGGCTAATATAGGTCTTGAAGTTCGTGTACATAAAAAGTTCGACCCAAGACTGAAAGTTATTGGTGTTCCTTTTTCAGTAAAACGGGAAGAGCTGCCGAATCAAGTCAATGCGATGAATGAACTGAATGCTCAGCTGGATCAAATCAAAGTAATATTCGAATGCAAACCCAATCTGGGGGGCTCATCTAGAAATATAATATTAGAAGTATCTCCGAAGATCAGAGACTCTATAATGAGGCATGGTCACCTGTATGTAGGCTGGGCTAAGTGCAAAGTGGAAGATCATATCAGTATTGTACAGTGTTATAAATGTCAAGGCTACGGACATGTATCGGCCAAATGTGAGAACGACAAGGACGTTTGCAGCAAGTGCGGTAAGGATCATAGAACAAAGGCTTGTAAAGCTGAACCTGCTGAATACAGGTGCTGTAACTGTG
Source organism: Tenthredo mesomela (assembly GCA_943736025.1). Lineage (NCBI taxonomy): Eukaryota > Metazoa > Arthropoda > Insecta > Hymenoptera > Tenthredinidae > Tenthredo > Tenthredo mesomela. The sequence goes on from OX031018.1 coordinate 11,866,825, forward strand.
TAAAGCTTAAATTACCTGAGGTAAACCATACCACGACGGATGAAAAGTGCTGTACTGTGCTGCTGCGTAAAATGCAAGACAAGATAAGTAATACTAACTATGGTGGTGTCGAGTGAGAATAATAATTGTAAGATTGAACACAGAATTCAAGATTTAACAGCACTAAATCAATCCTGCTCACTTGGTGATCTAATTATACTCCACCTAAACGTCAGAAGTCTGAACTCGAACTTTGAACAGCTTGAGGTGTTTGTTAGTAGTCTTGCAGTTAAACCAGATATCATAGTATGCTCTGAAACCTGGTGTATTGGTAATAAAGAATATTACAGTCTTAAAGATTATATTATATACTATAATGATAGCCAGTTAAATAAAGCGGATGGTGTAGTTATCTATGCGAAAGAATCTTTAAAGCAGTCAGCTCTCTATGAAAATCACGGTCCATGCAGGTTCATGTCAATATTAATTAAGGATATGAATAATTGTCTAATTAAAATAACGGGAGTTTACAGATGTCATGATATCTCTAAGCCAGAGTTTGTTCTATGCCTACAAAATTTCCTTGTCTCTAACAAAAAGCTCAAAAATCATATCATTGCTGGTGACTTTAATTTCAATCTATTGCAATACGACCAAGGCACAGAAGAATATTTGAACACTTTCCTTGGTCTCAATTACCTGCCGTTTTTTAATGATGTAACTAGACCTAATGATAATGAGGGATCCTGTATAGATAACATATTTGTCAAGTCTGGCTTCAAATGTAAATCCTTTACATATATGAATTTATTTACTGACCATTATCCAATCTTTTTATGTGTTAATCTTGACAAGGCACACGGTTGTGTAAACAGTTTTAAAAAAATTAACTATAACAAATTAATAAATCTTAGCTCTAACACAGATTGGCAAGCAATTTTGGAGATACAGGATCCTGACAATGCCACGGATATCCTGATAAATAGCATTAAAAATGTAATTGATAGGTCTACATATATAACTAAAAAACGTGTGAAGCAGCGTAAAAGTTGGATCACCCCTGGTCTAATGAAGTCGTGCAGCACTAAGGAAAGATTATATAAAACGTGGTTACTTGATAAGAACAATGATACGCTAAAAAACGAATATAAAGTATACTGTAATCTATTAAATAAGGTAATAAAGCTAGCGAAAAAACTATATGAAATTAATCTAGTTAATAGTAATCAGAATGACGTTAAAAAATTATGGCAATATGTTAATGATAAGTTAGGGAGGAAACTAAAATCAAACAGTGTTGTTGATTATATAATTGATGGTGATAGTAAGCTGACATGTAATGTTGAAATAGCAAACAGATTTGCGTCCTTTTTTAGTAATATAGGAACAAATTTAGCGGCTAAAATAGTGCAACCTAACGTTAGACTGCCCGACTCAATTGAAAAAAATTGTAAGTCAATCTTCCTTAGTCCAGTATCATGTCACGAAATTCTAAAAGCGGTTATGGATCTAAAAGATAAAGCTGGTGGTGCTGATAGCATAAATAGCAAAGTACTAAAATGTCTAGTCAACGATATTAGTGGACCACTGGAACATATTTTTAACTTAAGTATTTCCAAGGGCATTTGGCCTGAGGCCCTGAAAACAGCTGAGGTTATTCCAGTACATAAAAGTGGTGACAAGCATACGCCAACTAATTATAGGCCAATATCGTTGATCTCAAATGTAGCTAAGGTTTTTGAAAAAATCATTCATAATAAACTTATTAATTTCCTAACTATGTCTAACATTATATCTGAAAAACAGTTCGGGTTTATGAAAAATAGGGGCACAGAAGATGCATTAGCTGTCGTTACGGACTTCGTATATAAAAATATCGATATTGATAATCCGACTATTTTAGCATTCCTAGATTTAGCCAAAGCTTTTGACACCGTGAACCATGGAATTCTTTTACGTAAATTGGACTCGTACGGGGTAAGAGGTATTACTTATCGACGCCCGATACGAATAACAGCACATTTCAGATTCCGGGTGAATAAGAGCACGTTTCAAATTCCGGGTGAAAAAGAGCACATTTCAGATTGAGAATGAAAAAGAGCACATCTCAGGTTGACTCGAATACTAGCACGTTTCAGATTCACTCGAAGACTAGCACAATTCAGGTCGAAGCGAATATCACTTATTAGCATGCTAATACACTTGCAAGTGTTAACATTGGAAATTTACAATTATGCACAAAAATTCGATTCAATTTTATCATTAATTCAATTTTATAATGAACCTACCTGACACTTGCTAATAAGTAATATTCGCTTCGACCTAAACTGTGCTAGTTTTCGAGTGAATCTGAAACGTGCTAGTATTCGAGTCAACCTGAGATGTGCTCTTTTTCATTCTCAATCTGAAATGTGCTTTTTTTCACCCGGAATTTGAAACGTGCTCCTTTTCACCCGGAATCTGAAATGTGCTGTTATTCGTATCGGGCGTCGATTATGATCTAATAAAAAGCTACTTAACGAATCGGACACAAACTGTTAAATATAATAATTGTTACAGTGATACTCATGTCCTAAAGACGGGTGTACCACAAGGTACAATTCTTGGCCCTTTGCTATTTATCATCTATATAAATGACTGTTTTAATATTCTACCTCATAACTGTCTTCTGTCGTATGCTGATGACACTGCTGTCTTGTGTACTGGTAAAACTTGGGCAGAGGTAGTAGCAACTATCGAAAACTGGCTCAGCAAGCTTGACACATGGCTTAAAGTGAATCAATTGTCGCTTAACACAGATAAAACTGTTTTCATGACTTTTGGATGTTATTCAAACAGTGTCCCGTCTGATATTAGAGTATTCATTGCTAACAGGGAGATTAAGAGAGTTGAATATTGTAAATATCTGGGTGTTTACTTAGATTGTTATATGAGATGGAATTATCACATGAAGGAAGTTTGCAAAAAAACAAGATATGCTAATTTTGTTCTGCATAAGCTATCTGTAATCCTAGATCCTAAAGCCTTGAAAGTGATATACCAAGCACTGTTTGAATGTATAGTGAATTATGGTATCATTGCGTGGGGTGGTGCATACAACTCGGCCCTTAAACCTCTGTTGTCATCAATTAATTCTCTAAAGAACAAAACTAGGCTGCAGTATACCACTAGTATTGATCAAACATTTGTTATAAGCTCAATTGTTTATTATTATGATATTTGTAAAAGTATGTACAATGACAGCAGGTCTAATACCAGATTTAAGTCAATTTCCCTACCTAAGGTAAATAAGTCAATAAGTCAGAAAAATGCTTATTATAATGCAATCAAATTCTACAACATGCTGCCCAACAGTTTAAAGAGTCTCACATGCAAGAAGAAATATCTGAGGGAGCAGTTAGGGCAATGGTTTAAGAAGGAGGAAATTCGCGCCTCCATGGTCGCCTAGTTGTCTATGTCTCTACTGTATGTAGTCGCAATACTTTAGTTATTTTAATTTTAATTTTAATTTTAATTTTAATTCCTTTAAATTTAGACCACGTACTATTTTTCTATGTTTCTGTTCTATATATCTAATTGTGTTTGTACATAACTCTTATATTTTTATGAATGTTGTATCCAGTCCCATGTACAGTTGAGTAATCAACTCTATGGGGCGCGATTGTATCGTGTAATTACTGGTAATAAATACGAAATACGAAATACGAAATACGAAATAAAGGACAAAATTATAAATGGAATTGCATCAGTAGATGCATTATTAAAACTCTGATGATAATTGCACGTCAGTATTCTTATACCTGAGATAATAACTAATGGTAACTGTTGTACCTATATATTAAATATTCGGCTTCCAGCCTAGGACGTAACACTGGAGTCAACTTAATGTATTGAAAGAGATTCAAACATACTGGTGACGAGGGTATGATGTCGATGTAATTCGTGCAGGTATCCCCTCGGATGATGGCAGTCAAAGTAATATCGAACCACCTAAACCTGATCATGTGAAATTCGTGACACATGAATCTTTTTCCACCATGGGCGAACAGGATGATGAATGCCAAAATGACATCGCTACAAATTTATCCCAGAGTTTGGGTGCCATTACAATTGAATCCACTGCAGATCACGGACAGTCATCGATGCAGCTTGCACATACTGAAGAGGTGGATTATACGACGGCCGAAAACTTTAACACCAATCTGGGTCAGATCGAATTGGGAGTACCAATTAAAATGAGTGGTCGCCCCAATGGAGAGATGGCTCAAACAGGTTTTTTCCATTTGAATAATCACGCTCAAATTTATTTTCTCATTATCTGATTGCGAAACTTCCGTTTAAGGGGGTCCTATATACTGATATTTAGACAAAAAATAGTTTTTCATTTTTCAAATGTGTAGAAAAGGTTCAAATAAAAGAAGCCTGTTAGAGCAGGAGCCAACGCACCAATTTTGTGTCAAATCTTATTCACTCAAAGATCCTAGGATTCTTATAGGATACTTCCTTCTGATATGGAAAAGTCATTTCTTACGCCTGAAGAGTGGGGCAACCCTTAATTGGGGACTAATTTAAAAATGAAAGACATGGCATATTTTATTCATCTCGAAACTTGTCTGGTAGGTCGTTTTTTATCAATTATAAATGAAAAAACACTACTTACGCCTGGCAAAAGGGGCTAAGATTTTCTTACAAGCAGCAAACTTGTAGGTTTGGAGGGGTGTATCGTCAAATGTTATTCAGCTAAAAATTCATATTGACGGAAAGTCTAAGAGGTAAATAATGGAAAAATGTTATTCTTATTGCCCCGCAAGTGGGGCAATCCGTTTCTTACATTCGTCCGAAAGTCGAAACCGCAAGCGACCTGCGACGTTATTTCGCTGCAGCGCACGCTCATCGAGTTCGCATCGTAATAAGTTCAATGATTTTATTATATTTCAAAATATTTTCATCTATGACTGTAATATGGGGCTTTCCACGCCAACCTAACCTACTATTGAAATTGACATTTTCAATTTGGCCTTGATTTTTTTATCTTCTTGTACTCTGTGAAAAAAAGCTCCAAAAATAATTTCGAATTTTATTTAGCAAGCCGTTCAAAAAAATGAGATTTCTCCAAATTTTAGGTGTTTTACTTTTGAATGCTCATAACTTTTCGAAAAAATGCATCGATTCAAATGTTTTTTTTTTTTTTTTCTTCTTTCAAATTGTGTATTTTTCAATGAATTTTCCAAAAATTTGATGCAAAAAAAAGTCATTCACTAGATGTTTTCAATTCTCAGATCAAAATCTGGATTTGAAAGCTGTTTATATCCTTCGATATTTTTTAAAACATTCAGAAAAAAACTACTCTCTATTTCACAAATTCTAAGCCTGGTCCCATCGTGGTAAAATGATTCTTCCTATTTTTCAGAATTTAAAAAAAAAAAAAATTGATGGATACAAACAGTTTTCAAAATCAGATTTCGATCTAGGAATTGAACACATCTAGTGAATGATTTTTTAATTTCTCGCATCAAATTTTCGCGAAATTCATTGAAAATATATACAATTTCAAAAAAAAAAAAACGTTCAAATTGATGCATATTTGGAAAAGTTATCAGCATATGGGCTATTCCGCGTCAACCGGATCAGTCATCTCTCAGATATTTTTTTAATTTTGCACGTCGATTGTCCTCGGGGAGTTAGATTTTTGTGCCAAAGCATTTTTCAATTAGTGCAAAATTCGTCGAGTTATTTACATAAACAAATTCGAGCAAGGTTTTTTTCAAAAATTCATAACTCCGCCAAAAATGACACTAGACTCGATTTTTTTTTTTTTTTTAGTTTACGCGGAAAGAGTCATAGAATGTATGAAAAAATAAGTACTTCGAAAAAAGTTTGTTCATCCATTGTTTATCTAACAATTGAGTTTTCAACGATTTTTAAAACAGTGAGCAACACGACCAAAAAATTATTTTTTAATTATGGCATGTTCCTTGAACTATACTACAACCTGTGAATTAATTCCAGAGATGCGTTTTTCTTCGTTTTCGAGTAAAAAATCATTGAAGGTGTCGATGCGCATGAAATTGCGGCGCGCCGAGTCTCTACGTAATGGCGGTCGGCCGGTTGCCGTCCACCGCGACTCCGCGGTGGCATCGCAGCGTTAGTTGAGAGTCATTTTCACGATGTAGGACATGATTGAAAAATCTGAAAAAAATACTGTACCCTCACAAGGCCTGCTCGAAGCGATAAGTGAAGTTTCAAGAATGTGTTTTTCACCGTTTATCTATTACAGAGATTCAAAATAACGGTTACATACCATGAGAGTGCACATAAATAATAATAATTAAGGGCGGGGTATGGTTTTGAAACTTTTTTTTTTCCATTTTTTTTTTCAAATTTTTTATGAATGCACAATATCTCATGAATGTTGTGTCAAATTTTTAGAGCAAGTGGAGCAAAACTAACGGAGATATGGAATTTTAGCCACCGCGGCTCTGGGTCGTTCCGCTCCGATTTCGTATACCTGTTCGACAGGTGCGCGGCGCTGCTACCTGGCAGCTGTTTCGTAAATCTTAGAATCCCCCCACAGTACTACATACCTATTGTTATAGTACTACATACCTATTGTTATAGATATGTAGTACCTGTGGACCTTATAGATATTCAGTAGACCACCGAATAGTCTAGAACGATGCGTCCTACCGAGCATTTTGTGCGTAAATTTCTCCGAAATCAGTGAGTGGTACCGCAGTTCTGGTTGGAATTGCAGCTAATGTGGCAGCATGCGCATTCAATGAAGGCTGTGTTGCTCTGCTAACCATCATGCAAGAGATGCAAATCAAAAGTGGACCAAGTACTCACGAATGGGCGCGCGCAATCGACAGATTATGCATAAGTCGAGCGGAAGAAGAAGCTGCAAAGGAAAGCAAAGAAGGTCGAGTTCGCCGAAGACAAGAACAAAATGATGCTTTGGACATCATGAATGATAGCTGTTCACTGTACGGGCCTGGTATCGATGATTCTGTGTAAGTATATAGCGAAAAAAAGAAAAAAATTCGAATTTTTTCGTGTAAAAATCTTTAAAGTGATTTTCCCACACTTCACGTTTTCAAAGTCGGTGACGGCTGTAGTTTAAAATGTATTGCACCAATCCTTTTCAAATTTGGTACACTCTTTCTTTGTATAATTCACGAGGTAACGCTGTCGAGATATTTTTAAATATGTTGTTATTTTTTATTTTACAATAACAAATTTGCCGATTTTTTAAGCGAAAATCACGTTTTTGACTTTCCAGTGTCACCAAAAATTGAAAAAAAAAAAAAAAAAAAAAAAAAAAACGACAGCGTTACCTGGGGGAATTCTTAAACTAATCAAATCAATTTGGTTTTTTGATTTCAGATGATCGAGTGATCAGTTACAACCGTCACCGCAAAACAACTTTTTTTTTAGCCGTCTCCAGTAAAGAAAACTCCAGAGATTTGCTGCCAACGGCTTCGTTTTTAATATTTTTTGCTGAAATTTTCAGAGAATATTCTTGAAAGGTTACTCTACAATACTGTAATAATCAAATTTAAAATATAATGCCCGTATCTCGTAAAAAAATGTTTGAAAAAGTGTCTTTTTTTCACCGAATCAACCGTACCCCGCCCTTAAAAAACATGCAAAAATTACATAAAACTGTAGAATGTAGGGTTTACTCTTCCTCTGATGAGTCATTTACCCGTAAATCTATGCGCTAAGATAGCCATGTAAGTTATGACGAAAACTTTTGGTCACATTTCTAACTTTAATGCCCAGTTTGATCAAAGATTAATAGATTGTATCAATAGAATAAGCGATTTATTTGTATAAAATATATAATTGTAAGTGCGTTCATTTCGCAGCTTCCACATATCTTCGGGGGCGGTTATAAATACTAAAATAAGTAGCAAGTTTTGTAATTATTATTATTTATGTGCACTCTCATGGAATGTAACCGTTATTTTGAATCTCTGTAATAGATAAACGGTGAAAAACACATGCTTGAAACTTCACTTATCGCTTCGAGCAGGCCTTGTGAGGGTACAGTATTTTTTTCAGATTTTTCAATCATGTCCTACATCGTGAAAATGACTCTAAACTAACGCTGCGACGCCACCGCGGAGTAGCAGTGGACGGCAACCGGCCGCCCGCCATTACGTAGAGACTCGGCGCGCCGCAATTTCATGCGCATTGACACCTTCAATGATTTTTTACTCGAAAACGAAGAAAAACGCATCTCTGGAATTAAGGGTAGGAGATACTGAAAACTGCCCATCTGAACCAATTGCTATTTTCAAATGAGGTTTAACACACATGTTTGCCATCTCAAAACATAGACATTGTGCAAATTGCAAGTCATTTGAAACAATAAGTACAGAGTTACTCCTCATAATGCTTCTGAAATAGCCTTTATTTGAAAACCTTCCATGCGTCTCAATTATTTTTGAATCTTGCTGGGCTTGCACACACATATTTCAGGCTGCCCAAGCCACAAACCCACGTCGGTTTTTAGAGATAGCTACGATACTTTGATTGTGACACTTTTTTTTTATGAAAAAAAAAATATATAATTTCAATTTTTTTTTCTAAAATCTGTAATTTTGTCTCGATTTTCAAAATCCGACGTGGGTTTGTAGCTAGTGTGTGTAGGAATGCACCCTGAAAATTGCAGAAGTCTTCGACAAAAACTAAGACGCATGGGACTTTTTCAAAAGGCAAAACCATAGTTCTGAGATAAAGCGCTTTGAAGTTTTTTTTCAAATTATTCACAAAATTCAAGATTTTTATTACTGCATGATCCAAACTAGTTTCAGACGAGATTGCTAATAGTTTTGAAGCATGTGACGTTAAAAAAAAAAAAAAAAAAAAAAAATAGCTCGGCTCGCACAATATTTGAGTGGAATTCACATTTTCATCATGCATTTCAGAAATTACGATTTCAAGGAAGTTGGAAAGCATTATAAAGCATATAAATTATCACAACTTGAAAAAATTTCAACATTTATATTTTAGCAGTTCGGTTGATATAAACTTGGTCTTGTCAAGTCTAAGCAATTTGATCTGCGGGCAGCGAATCGTGCGGTTGATGACTTGTAAATCTGGTTCTGTAAAATGAATACAAACATTTGGGAGAATATTGATTTGCTATATGAATTTCAATGCTTATCTCTGGTGAAGTGTGTGACCAAAAACTTCAATAAGATTTCCAACCGTAGAAAAACATATTTTGGAGTTGTTGTCTTATGGGAGTATACACACCTTGAAAATGATTTTTTTCCAAATCACTGCTATGCTCTGAGAAAACATTCTAGTGACTCAGTTCTTCCACAGTTGATTAGTGCTATTTTGATACATGGTTCATGATTTTCCCAGATTTTATGTCCTCCGCTGAACCAAAATGTAGTCCACCGAAGAAAAAGTAGTTGTCGTAAGGTACAGTATGCTGCATTGCATGAAATTTCTCCAAATTGGGGGAAATATTCTGTATGAATGTAATTTAGGGGCAAACCAATAATATTTCATGAATTCAAGTTCCAGACATAGAAATTTTTGATTGTAAGACTTTCTTTTCCATCGTTTTGGAAAAAATATTTTACAATCAAAAATTTCTATGTCTAAAACTTGAATATACATGAAATATTATTGGTTTGGCTCTAAATTACATTCATACAGAATATCTCCTCCAATTTTGAGAAATTTCATGCAATGCAGCAACCTGTACCTTACGACAACTACTTTTTCTTCGATGGACTACATTTTGGTTCAGCGGGGCACATGAAATCTGGAAAAATCATGAACTTTGTATCAAAATAGCACTAATCAACTGTAAAAAGACTGAGTCACTAGAATGTTTTCTCAGAATGTAGCAGTGATTTGAAAAAAATTATTTATTATTTTATTTATTTTTTTTTTATTATTTTGTTATCTCACGTGAAAAATGCATCTCAAGTTACTTATTTTCACAAATTGAAATGGCAATAACCGAAATATAGGAAAATTAGGAACTTCTACTGTAACATTATACGTTTTATTGAGTAAACGGGGCTTAATAATTTTTTTTTCGGTTCAAGGATTTGTGTACGTATAGATAAGGGTTCAAATAACACTTTTCCGTAAAAAACCGAAAATCGATTTTTTTCAAATTTTTGCACTCAAATTTCAGTATCTCCTACCCTTAATTCACAGGTTGTAGTATAGTTCAAGGAACATGCCATAATTAAAAAATAATTTTTTGGTCGTGTTGCTCACTGTTTTAAAAATCTTTGAAAACTTAATTGTTAAATAAACAATGGATGAACAAACTTTTTTCGAAGTACTCATTTTTTCATACATTCTATGACTCTTTCCGCGTAAACTAAAAAAAAAAAATCGAGTCTAGTGTCATTTTTGGCGGAGTTATGAATTTTTGAAAAAAACCTTGCTCGAATTTGTTTATGCAAATAACTCGACGAATTTTGCACTCATTGAAAAATCCTCTGGCACAAAAATCTAACTCCCCGAGGACAATCGACATGCAACATTAAAAAAATATCTGAGAGATGACTGATCCGGTTGACGCGGAATAGCCCGCATTCAAAAGTAAAACACCGAAAATTTTGAGAAATCTCATCTTTTGAACATCTTGATGGAGAAATTCGAAATTATTCATGGAGCTCTCTTTCACAGAGCACAAGCAGATAAAAACATCAAGGCCAAATTAAAAATGTCAATTTCGATGGAAGGTTGGGTTGGCGTGGAAAGCCCCATAGTATAAAGTCATAGGTGACAATATTTTGGAATGTAATAAAACCATTGAACTAATTACAATGCGAACTCGATGAGCGTGCGCTGCAGCGAAAGGCGTCGCAGGTCGCTTACGATTTCGACTTTCCGACGAGTGTAAGAAACGATTGCCCCTCTTGCAGGGCGTAAGAATAACATTTCTCCATTATTTACCTCTTAAACTTTTCGTAAGTATAAATTTTCAGCTGAATAAGATTTGACAATACACCCCTCTAAACTTACATTGTTTATTGCTTGTAAGAAAATCTTAGCCCCTTCTGCCAGGCGTAAGAAGTGTTTTTTCATTTATAATTGATAAAAAACTAACTACCTGGCAAGTTTCGAGATGAATAAAATATGACAAACACATTGCCTGAACCTGCATGTTTATTATAACATTGTGCAACAAAGCCCTACCGGACGACCTCGGCACTATCATTTGCATTTCTTACTCGGTCCAAATAACTGATTGTATGAATATCACAGCGAATAAGATTTGACATGAAAATGTTCACGGGCTCCTGCTCTAGAATACAAGAGGTGGAAAAGGTTACTACGAAACTGAAAGAAGAGAAAAGGAGAACCGAGGAGGAGAGATACAGCGGCAGCAAAAGATTCAAAAATAACAGAGCAAGAGGTGGCTACAGAAATACAAATACAAATGACAGGGAAAATCGAAGGTTCCCAAACAAACAGAAGGATAATGGTGTACACGCTAATCAAGCCGAGACGAATGAAAATAAAGGTAAGCAGAGTTTAATCAAAGTATTAACAGTATCTGAGCAAAATCATTCTTGTCACAACGTTGAGAGTGACTTTGACGAAAATCGAATCTTTAGTAAATTCTTGGCTGACTCTGGTGCCACAGAACATTTAACTAAATCAAAAATAATCTTTAAATCATTCGATAACTCAGATCATGGTAGGATCCCGAGAAAAAATATTTTAGATCTGAGTAGATCTAAAGCACGCGATCAACGTAGATCTAAATTTTGGGATGAATCTAACTAGATCTATTTAGATTCAACTAGATCTATTTAGATTCTAGATCTATTTAGATCCAACTAGATCTATTTTTTTATATATAATTACATAAAATTATATATAAATGACTATATAAAATTCACTGTGCCTATTCGCGCGACAGATTGTCTCCAAGAGAGATACTCCAGACACTCCAGACACGCCAAAGCCGGAGGAAAATTATTACCGTGACTGTTAATACGGCGAAAAATTGGAGTGACTAAACGATAGTCATGTAGCGTGTATGTAATATGTATGAGCACCGGCCACTCCGAAAACTGGAGTGGCTTCAATTAATATGTAGCCTGATTCTAACGATTCATATGCGGTGATCGTACGTGCGTGCCTGAACATATTTGTTTGTACTCGCGTTTTAAAATTGCTTCGACGGTTAAGGTTAGGTTCGAAATGAATTCTGATCCGAAAATATCGGCCAAACGCGCACGCATGCGCAGTGCACTGATATTGTGCCAATACTTTTACCATTGAGTAAATTCAAGCGGTGTAATTTGAATTTGAAGAATCTGCCTATCATTCTCAAAACTGATGAAATCAAAAGTTTCTAGATTCCTAATATAACAACGAAGTTTGTGAAATGTTTTCTTCTCTAAAAATGTCGAGTATTCAACACACTTGAATACTTTTTGTGAAAATAATGCATCGATTCACCAAGTGCAAGGATTAATTTGCAAGAGACACTCCGGAGGATCCAGGTGGGAATACCCTGGAAGGACTACAGCGGACACTCCGGAGGGACTCTACAGCGGACACTCCGAAGGGACTTTACAGCGGACACTCCGAAGGGACTTTACAGCGGACACTCCGAAGGGACTTTACAGCGGACATTCCGGAGAATCCCGGAGGGACTTTACAAGGGACATTCTGAAGTGACAAGAATTTTTTCAACATGCATTGAAAATTTGTAATCATCACTAACTGATGCTCTTTTATTTCAAACAAGTGTATCATAATGAGTAACTTATTACAGGCGTGAAGTATATGAGATGTGAGAATAAAAGTGGAAAGAAGAAAAAAAAGAAGAAAAAAGAAAAAGAAGGCTTCCGCTGACATTCTGAGCTCTTCTATGGCTGATCTATCATGAAAAGATATCAGTTTCTCAATTATTAAGGATTTTTGATCTAACGACTGCCCATTTTTAGCGTAGCGTTGATGGTTTCCTTCAATTCAGGGACATTATAGTTATCTTTCACATAATTGTTGTCCTACAGAAGTTGGATTTAGAACCAAGAAAATATGTTCATGAAGAAATTTCATATTTTGAGCGCTCCAGCTTCTTATTGCATTTTGGAGTTCTGCAGTACCCATACCCATACATGGGTATGTAGTTTATACTTTGACTTTATATCTTATGAAACTTACTTTCAATGGTATTTTCAATAATTTCATGAAATTCTAGAAGTTCATTGTGGAAAAGCAAAAAAAAATTTTTTTTACAATAAATTTTTCTTATAAAATTAGCTGCCCGTAAACTAGAAAAAATCAGAGGGCCTTGAATATTTGTCACAAGGTGGAGACAGGCTCCTAGAGTATATTTCCAGCAAAAACGCAAAATTGAATTTTTAGGCGATTTTGTTCAAAATCTCAGTAGGGTCTTCCCTTAACTGACCGATGCTCTCTTATTTTAAACAACAAGTACGTGTATTATGACGAGTGACTACTTACAGGCGTGAAGTATCAAATGTCAGAATAAAAATGGAAAAAGAAAAAAAATGCTTATTACAGTAACTTGAATTTCTTGTAATATATAAAATAATAAATTCAACACACACACACACACACACACACACACACACACGATAATAGCCTTTATTAGAGTGTGTCGATAAAACCTCTATTTCCTCTTTCTTTCGATTAGCCACCTTCTCAAACTTCAGCGTATATCGCCTAGAACATTCTTTCGAACTGTATATAACTATATATAACTATATTCTCTTATTTTAAACAACAAGTACGTACGTGTATTATGACGAGTGACTAGTTACAGGCGTGTAGTATTGAATGTCAGAATGAAAATGAAAAAAAAAAAAAATGATTATCACAGTAACTTGAATTTCTTGTAATATATAATATAATAAATTCAACACACACACGATAATAGCCTTTATTAGAGTGTGTCGATCAAACCTTCATTTCCTCTTTCTTTCGACGAGCCACCTCAAACTTCAGCGTATATCGCCTAGAAAATTTTCTTGAACTTGCCACCCAATCGATATAGATTTAGAGGTGGCTCGAACAGGTTTCATGTTTCCCATTCAAATGACACGCTAAAATTTCTTTTTCATTATCTGGCTGCGAAACTTCTGTTTAAATTGAACATACGACTTTTTATTCCAATTTGGAAGAAACAATTGGAAATTTTCTATTTTCACCTATTTTCACTTTTCATTTAATATCTTCCGATCTAACGGGGACCCCACTTTTTGCAAAGATGGATCTTGTAGATGAGAGAATAATGAACAAAATCATAAAAGAGTTAAAAAAAAGTAAAAGAATGACCCATATGGAATAAACTGAAAACAATATTGATAAGATAGAGTGCATATTTAAACTCCAATCGTCCACCGGCCACGTTCGACACTGTCAACACATCCACGCCTTGGAAGGCGCAGGCAAAAGCCCACAATCCACCGCACGAAAAGCATGGTGAACACGTGCTCTCGGCTGCATTCCTGCATGCGTACGACAAAAACCGGTAGACGAATGGAAAGCCTTACTGACACATGCACTTGCTGATTGTATGTCTTATCGGAATAAAAAAATGGATTCTCCATGAAATTGACAACAAAGAGTGCATATTCAACTCCAATCGTCCATCGGGCACGTTCGACACTGTCAACACATCCACACCTTGAAAGGCGCAGGCAAAAGCCCACAATCCACCGCACTAAAAGCGTGGTGAACACGTGCTCTCGGCTGCATCTCTGCATGCGTACGACAGAAACTGGTAGACTAATGAAAAGCCTTCATACGTACCTATTGTATGTCATGCTACAGTAAAAAGGATAAATTTTCCATTAACAAGTATGTCATCGAAAATGCTAATTTGTCCATGTATATGATTCAAGTCTCATAGAAGCAATGAAGTTATAGAACAGTAATTTTCTTTACACTATAACAACATGTATACAGATTGAGTTTTTATAACATACGCCAGTGAAGAGCATCGCCTGGCTCGCCGAGCCAGCCCGGCTCTAAGTATCAATTAGTGCGACCGTAAATCCCCTCGGTTTACCTGAAAACGGTCACTCGTCCTTACCTGGAAGTGCAATGGTAGGGGCAGCGTTCAGGAGAAATAAAAGGAACTAAGGGGTGTGCGATCTATTTTGGACGGCAACAACTGCGTTAGACCGTCCAGGTCTTTTCATACTTGCATATCCGCACTCATACCTACCAAAATCCAAGAAATGACGTTAAAAGGATTAGTGCCGGTGAACGAGTTGAGTGGATTAACGGCTTAGGCTCTTTTCCCTAATGAGTGTGCCCTACACTGACATACGTTAGTAACATTACAAAAGATGCAAAATAGATTCAGTACATTATCCAAGTAATATTTAAGTAATCCCTGACGACTTTTGCGCAAGGTTGTGAGAAGGTTCATATACCGATATTAAACGGTATACTTTCGGATTTACCACGGGTAATCACTTTAGAAATACAGTATATTTGCGCCTTTCTGCATCCGTACTTTACCGGCACTTCTAGCGTATTCACGGGTACTGAACACAGTTTTCATATGGTATGAACACCGTTACCGTACCCTGTGTGAACCGACGAATTTCCTGGTCCCTTCAAAAAATTAGGTTTGACCGCAGTATGTGTACCGTAGTTCGACAGTTTCGATACCGTATTCTCACCACATTCATACCGTATTCTTACCACATTCATACCGTATTCTCACCACATTCATACCGTCTTCTTACCACATTCATACCGTATTCTCACCACATTCATACCGTATTCTCACCACATCCATACCGCATTTTCACCACATTCATACCGTATTCTTACCACATTCATACCGTATTCTCACCACATCCATACCGCATTTTCACCACACTCATACCGTATTCTTACCACATTCATACCGTATTCTCACCACATCCACACCACATGAATACCCTATTCGAACCGCATCCATACCTGGAAAAAAATTCAATAAAAAAAATCGGGAAGTGTGAGACAGCGACGCCTTGGCGGCAGAAGACATGTAGCGAATTTTATTGAGAAATAGAACTCTTCAGCAGATCTCAACCAATGCCGGGATAGCATGATTTCTAAAGGAAATTCCCTGTATGCCTTCGTACCAAAGCGTCGCTCTTTTCAGAGCAAGACATATCGGACTATTCTGTACATGGTATTTATTGGTGACAGGAAATTATAATAATTCACTTTTTTTGCTAATGTGTAATTAAGGGGGGATTCGCCTTTAGCGAGCTGAAAATGTGGCTTTATTTGTACATTTTTTATTGACAAAACTATTCGGATGATTAAATTCGAGCTTTGCATATGTATTTATTACATATTCAGGTAATTACACAATTTTTTTTCAATAAGTTCCGTGCAGAAACACGCCTGCTACCCGTCCTCGACCATGACGCCGCGCGAAGTCCCTCCGTCGCTGGTTGGCATGTTTATTTCCCTCCAGGTGATCTGAAACAAAAAAACCGAACAGTGTTCCACTCTATATAGATGTCACTATGGTATGACGAACCAAGTAAAACAAAAAAAAAAAAAAAATTGTGGAAATGACGACTTATCAAAATAAAATCAGCGATTTCGCTCAAAAATTCGGCCTATTTTTCGCAATAAAAAAATTAATATTGACGTATCGCTTTTTTAGTTCGTCATACGATAAAGGAATCTTTGTCCGACATGCAGTGCAAATTCGATACCGATCGGTGCAATACTTTTTTAGATATCATGCCAACCAATTGCAAAAAAGCTGTTTCGAGAAAAACGCGTTCAAAGTTTCAAGTAGGGGAGACCGGGTATGGTTGTCTCACGGGTTGGTTGTCACATCGGTCATAACACAGAACTGAACGAACGAATAAATTTATCTATCGGCTTCGGAGGATCACAAGAGCAACACCACCCTCCTTACTTCATTTTAGTCCGCTCCGAAATGCCGTGACGCAGATATGTGCGTTTGATTCTTTCACACAATGAAAGTAATTTTTTATGTATCTGTGTCGAGTCTCCTAAGTATACTTAAATTTTGTATAATAATATAACTTTTCGTGTATTTATAATGTTAAATGTGTGTTTCATGATATCATTATATGGTTTTTTGAATATACATTAAATTGAATTCTTTTTGGAAGGTCATGTTCTAAAATGTGTATTGGGGCAGGTTGTCTCAGGTTGACGGGGGCTGGTAATCACATGTGACGACCAACACCATACACGTCTGCTGTCTTTTTTTATTGAATTTTTAGGGTTTTGCTACATGAACGTTTTTTTTTTTTTAATATTTTAATTTTTTTAATTTCTAATTTTTGATTTAATTTTTTTTTTCTTGGGTACAATTAGCTACGTACACCATTTTGTTTTCCATAAAAATATTTATTTTATTTTATTAAGCGTTTCTTTCCATATTCCCCCCTTGATTCACCATGTGACTACCTACCCCGGACACTGTGACAACCATCCCTGACACGGGGTTAAAAGTCACACTTTTCTTTTTTCACAAAAATTGTAATATATCCTCGATAGATAATGTTAGAGAAAAAGTCTTTATTTCTTTTTAAACTAGAATAAATACACTATCCATTGATACATACATGTCACTGCTAAACTGAAAACATAGGTATTAAAAATGCAAAAGAAAAAAAAAGTGACAACCATACCCGGTCTCCCCTACAGTTTATGAAGGCACATCAAGTACTGACTGAATAGCTTTTTTGCGATTGGTTGACATGTGATATTTGAAAAAGTATTGGACCGATCAGTATCAAATTCTTACCGCATGTCGAGCAAAGGTTCCTTTATCGTATGACGAACCAAAAATGCGACACGTTATTTATTTATTTTTTTATTGCGAAAAATAGGCCGAATTTTTTTGAGCGAAATTGCTGATTTTATTTTGCCAAGTCGCTATTTCCTCAATTTGTTTTTTTTTTTTTTTTTTCTTGGTTCGTCATACTATAGTGACATCTATATGAGCAATTCCACGTCAGACCGGACAGTTTTCTGACCTCGATGTTACCGATTTCGCTATCATTTTTTTTACGGGTTCTATGATAATAAATTAATCGAACAATTTTTGTTTTTTTTTTGGCCCCTATTTTCCAAGTTACACGGGGGTGAAATTCACGAAAAAGAGCCAAAAATCGAAAACATACTCCTCTTCAAACGGTCATATCTTTGATTGTATTCATCCTAGAGACTTCATCCAAGAACCATTTCAAAGCTATTGAATGACACTATTATAATATATTTATTTGATTTCGCGGTAACAAACAATTCTATTTGTTATAAACAAATATATTATTCAAACGTGATTTTCAACGCAAATACCAAGCGATAAAATCATCAAAAGAATATGAGCGTATTCCTTGATCAATTCTCTACGAAATCGTTAAGTCAATTTTATGGAGAACCGATGGGAACCATGTTAAAACGATTTATTTACAAGCGACGGCGCGCGCTGCTACCCAAAAACCCGGCTCAGGTACGTGTGGCTAGCATGAGAAAGCATCGGTGGGCATGTTCGCGGTCATATCTTTGGTTGTTTTCATCCGAAAGACTTCTTCCTAGAACCATTTCAAAGCTATTGAATGCCACTATTTCTATATATTTATTTAATTCTGCAGTAACAAACAATTCTATTTGTTATAAACAAATATATTATTTAAACGTGATTTTCAAAGCAAGGACCACGCGATAACATTCTCAAAAAAATATGAGCGTATTCCTTGATCAATTCTCTACAAAATCGTTAAGTCAATTTCAAAAAGAAACGATGGAAACCATGTGAAAACGATTTATTTATAAGCGACGGCGCGCGCTGCCGCTGAAAGACCCGGCTCGGGTACGGTTTTTCGGTGGCAGCGCGCGCCGTCGCTTATAAACAAATCGTTTTAACATGGTTCCCATCGGTTCTCCATAAAATTGACTTAACGATTTCGTAGAGAATTGATCAAGGAATACGCTCTTTTTTTTTTGATGATTTTATCGCTAGGTATTTGAGTTGAAAATCACGTTTGAATAATATATTTGTTTATAACAAATAGAATTGTTTGTTACCGCGAAATCAAATAAATATATTATAATAGTGTCATTCAATAGCTTTGAAATGGTTCTTGGATGAAGTCTCTAGGATTAATACAATCAAAGATATGACCGTTTGAAGAGGAGTATGTTTTCGATTTTTGGCTCTTTTTCCTGAATTTCACCCCCGTGTAACTTGGAAAATAGGGGCCAAAAAAAAAAAAAAAAATTGTTTGACGAATTTATTTGTTCCATAGAACCCGTAAAAAAAATGATAACGAAATCGGTAACATCGAGGTCATTTTTTGATATATTTTATCCGGTCTGACGTGGAATGGCTCATATGGAGTAAAACACCGATCGATTTTTTTTGTTTCAGATCACCTGGAGGGAAATAAACGTGCCAACCAGCGACGGAGGGACTTCGCGCGGTGTCATTTTACAAGTTTCAAGTACAGTTTATGAAGGTATATCAAGTACTTGCGGAATTTGTTTCCTAATCTGCTATACCAGGACCATATAGAGTTCCTTCATCTTCTTCGAAAAACTCATTTTGAACCATTTGCTCACTTCGGCACCTTGTTCGAGCTTCTTTTGTAGCCTCGAGGCTCCGTCTCGCCGATCTTTTCAGCCGCTGTTCGTCCCGCGCACTGGAGAATATCCTTGTTTGCTCGCCAACAACGATTCCTATCGTTGTCATTGTTTTGAGGACGGCATAGAATCCTTCATTGAAAATACCGCATGCTAAATAAACTGCGATTTCGATGGATTTTACGCCACAGTGAAGATGTTTGGGGGCAAGTTGCCGGATAGTAGAATTGAGACTCTCGTTATTATTTTGAGTCTCACCACCCAAACATCTTTCTAACGA
The DNA here is from genome assembly GCA_943736025.1 of Tenthredo mesomela. Lineage (NCBI taxonomy): Eukaryota > Metazoa > Arthropoda > Insecta > Hymenoptera > Tenthredinidae > Tenthredo > Tenthredo mesomela. The sequence continues at coordinate 11,886,695 of OX031018.1, forward strand.
TTCTCTCGATGACAAATCTTCGTAAATTGGCTTTATAGCATTTTCAACATCTTTATGAAGTGACGGTTCATGATTGAATTCGTTGAGGGTATTTTCAGCTTCGGCTTTGCGCCATTTGCACCAACTTTGTGAGCCCGCTGGACAGTACATATGCTGGGGATTTTCATTCGTCGAGATCTTGTGATGAAACGTGGCCCACACAGCATTGTACATATCATCAATAGAGGTTGGATGTTTCCTGATTGATAATCCGTAGAAAATCGTCAATTCTTTGATCAATTTGTCTGTCAATTTTCCTTTTCCTCCAAGTTTGTGAGTTTTTTTCTTATTTCTCAGCCGTGACCCCATACGCTTCTCAACATGCCCTACGCACTCTTTTTTATCACCTTTAAGTCATCGCCATAAGGATTGTCATCCAACAAGGCTCTGAATGTTTTTGTATCACCGTCTCCAATGTATTTAGCATACCTCACTTGATACCGTTCCCGCGATCGGCGAAACATTTATTTTATAGAATCGACCTCCATTTTCCCAGCTGAACCTTGATGATTTGCAGTACACTCGCCCTCGTGTTGTTCAATCCAATCATTATATTCCTGAATGCCGGATTTTGATTGCCAAAGTTTACAAGCATGGCAATAGGAAAATTTCACCGCGACGTCGATTACTTTACTCGTATATTTCCCAATGAGAGTTGTGACCCGAAACAATGAACTGAAGCCCCTCTTCTTCCAAGTTCCATCACCAGACACAGATATATCTGCAACTGGATTTCCGTGTCCACTATTTTTCATTTTTTCCTCTTCTGATGCTTTTTTAGTTAGAATATTGAATACAGCTTTTGATCCATGGTAAATGTTCTCTAGAGCAGCATAGTACATAGTTTACCAATTCCTGCAGATAGATCCATAAGGCCACAAAACAAATTTATACCCTCTCTGCCTACTGTTACGTGCGCAACTTTCAGTATACCTAAATCTCTAAAAATCTTTTTCATTAATTCACTAATTTCATAAATTCACTTTTTCCGTTATAATTAATTCTTTCATTCTCGTATCGTATTTTTGAAACCGAATAAATATTCATTTCATTTCATAACAGTGAGCAGTGAGCTCTCGTTTTACTTTCAAACGTGATTTAGAGCCCAAGAGCGAGTCGCAGTAGAAACATAATATTAAATTGTAACTAATATTTATTCCTTCTTGAAATGGCTTATAAGTCACGTAGGTGTCGATAAGGGTGAAGCAACGCTGGAGCTCCCAGCATTGCTGACCCCTCATCATCACACTACCTTATTAGTACGTAAATTAGTTTGTATCTCTCTCTCTCTTTCGAGAGGAATAGGGAGAGCTAAGCTAGTATGAGTGAGACTATAGGTGAGGCATGGAGTAGCATGGGACCACATAACGTCACCAGGCCCCCGCTCCTGCGCCTAACTGTTTGTAGTTCCCAAACCAATCAGGCGACAATTAGCCACTAAGCTAGGCTCTAATAGGCTGAGCCACCCCCGCAGTAAGACGTACAGTGTTGCAACCGCGGGCACCTCGTCGCCTTTGAACTTGAACTAGCGTCTTTCATCTGTCAAGTCGCGAAGTGCGTGGATGTAAGGATCCGTGTGCAATAATCGAGCCACGAGTTGTGTTCAATCTTTTCTTTCTTTAAAGTTTAGTGGTAGCACAAAGGACTCTGTACCCGTTAACAAATTCATACAAACGTGATATAATCTAGAAGTCTAGTGATCCGTTTAGACTTACATTAAATCTCTTCAAGATTTATGTATTTTAGAGCAACGTTCAATACTTTGAAATATATTACTTTAATATATTCGTTTTAGTGATCTTTCTTCCGTTAAATCGCGACCCGCGTGGCTGTAAAGATCCGTGTGCTAATTAGAGCCAAGAGTTGGTGTTCAATCTTTTATAAGTGTCGACCCAAAGGACTCAGTACTCGTCAATAAATTCAGTTAAAACGCGATTTAATCTAATAACTTAGTGATCCGTTTTCGTAAATCTAAAATCTCTACTTAACGTATAGATTCAGTGCAGAGACACAATCAGACTATAATAGACTTTGCCTCACGCCTTATATCCCTCCTGGATATAAGTAGTTTTAAGAACAATCATTCAATTCAAATCCGGACCGTTTCCTTTATTATACCATAGAATCAGTGCAAAGACTATTCCAAATTCCGGCTTAATATATTCATTTAATTCAAGTTTTATCAATCATTAGAGTCAGTTTCGAACAATTAACATTCACTGTGCAATAGAACTTTTAATACGATTTTAAACAACTCCTAATTCTTCCGTTAAATAAATCAACCGTCAAATCAAAGGCTACGAGGTTCCTACGAAGGTGAGGGCGGCTAATTATCCAACATCCAAAGATTAGTCCCGTGCTACATCAGGTCAACCAAAGATAAGTCTTTACGAATCGCTCACAAGCAATTGCTCACTCTATTATATTATATGTTAAGAATGTCGTTGTTCTCCAGAATTATTTAATTTTATGATACCTATTATTTATTCGTCCAACTACAATTTATCTTAAATGTGTAAATTAACAATGGGAATATCGTCAGGCCAATACTAACGGTATTTCGGGTAAAACCCAAGCCAAGTACGAGACCACCCATTGAGCAGTATTATTCTTTATAACCATAGTTGGGCGACAATATATACATATATATATATATATTTACGTGCATGTGTTAACAATAGTATTTTTACCTGGGTATTTTAACCACCCTCCGAGTGAGACAAGATTGGTGCTCTTGTAAAGTTAATAACCAAACTGGGATAATCCATAAAATTCCGGGTTCGCCCTGATCCTAGTTTGTGTTTCTTAATAACCACCATAAGGTTTATTTGAGCCAATATTACAGTTCGGATTGAACTACTCGAAACTCGTGAATACCAATCTTGATTCACCAAGATTATACAATATACCACATACTAAATTAGTGACTGCATGTATAATATAATACCTAAAGTTCGTATTATTTAGAACTATACCGTAGTAGATATAAATTCGATATCATATAATCAGATAGAGAGAGAGAGCTCCAATACTTACTATTCTTTATTATTATTTCAAATTAACTCTTTATATTATATCTTAGACCAAATATTATTTCTTATCATTAACGTGAGAATCGTGAACAGGCTTTCCTTCATTTACAAGAACAGTTCATTAACAGTTCTCTACTAAAGTAACAAGCCTCTACGATCCCCACGTCGGTGACCGATATTGTATCTTTATATTTCATTTTATTGTTTTGACATTTTATGTTATTCATTTACTTCAAGCGACGATTGATGTTAGTCGCCTGAACATATATCATTCATTTACCAAATCGTTCAAGAATATATTATCGATTTTACCAGTCAATTCTCATTATCATTTGAATCACCTTCAGCATTCATTATCCTTATTATTATTATTATTATTTTATTATTATTATTATTATTCTATATTATTTAGCCTCAGTAACTATTTAAACAATTCAATTGAGACCTGTATAGGACTAAACGGCAACGAATCCTATTTACCGGTCTATCGAAAGGTGGATCTTTTTCTTAGTATTTTTATTTACTATTATTATTGTGTATGCGACGGACGGCCGAATTCTAATAGTTGACAGGTTCTCGCTTGTCGATCAAACCGTTAGGGCTCAAACCACACTACCTATACCGACCGTCACACTACTCCCAACATTCTCACGACTAATACAATTCTCCTGTTTATTTCCCACGATTTGTTATCAATCATAGGGCAGGAATTTATGTACCGCACAGAACACTTACACTTCATTGATATTTTGAATCCCAAACCACGAACACTGGATTCACCGAACTGCATCTGTCCTTTACACTCGTTACAAATAGCGAATTGACAAATTTCAGTAAAGACAGCCAAGAAAGCAATAATTCGGTAACCATGGCTCGGGTTTGTTATAATTTCTTCGTCTCTCGATGCCGATAATTTTTCAGAAGACGTACTCGCAAACGTTGTTTCTGTCCCTCGAGTATGTATATTCCCAGTAAATTTTCTTTTTTTGGGTCTGTCAGCACGTTTATGATTTTCTCTGGAATATTTTCTATCCATGGCTCTTCCGAATTAGCGTTTATTAGACTAAAAGATCAGCAGAAGACTGTGAATTGCCGATTCTTCTAATACGACACTAACACTACCCGACACTAACACTATATCAGATATGACAGTCAAAAGTGTTTACCTGCACGCCGAGTCGGTTGATGATCCATAACTTCGGCAATTTTACAAATTTTGATTTGAAATTCACCACACACATTATTAAGACCTTAAAGTATGAGATTCCGTAAAAAAAAAAAAGATTTTTTCGATCCGACAAAGGCAAATCCCCCCTTAAATGAGTAATTTAATTGAAAATGTAATTGGTGACTTGCAACACTAGTTGGGAACAACTGCATTTTCCCGTCCGTAGTATCACGGTCTTCCATGCCTCATATGACGAAGTAATATCGTCGGAGGTGGCCTCGATAATTCAGCAGCCACATACTCGGTGCGTTTCAAGTACATTTGCCCTCTCGCATCATCCATGGTACCTGCTTGATTTCAATAAACGATTTCACCCAATTTTCAATAATATTAAGATTTAATAATCCATCAGAACACGTTATAAGACCTTCCGTGGTGATTGGAACAAGCTCGGTCTTTGACGCTTTCTTCCGGGATCACCACATGTCCCGTTCTATCGCTCGTCTCCAGCACACACTCCTTCGATGTAGTCACCGACCTTCTGAAAATTATTAACACGCTGCAGAATGTACCTACTATTTTCTAGGTTATGTGTCTAACTTTTCATCGTATTTCAACGCGGGTATATCGAGGCATTGTACAACGGCTTTACGTAACGTCAACGATGAACGCTACATACACACGAGAGTCAAGGAAGTTTCACCATTTTTTTTTACGACTGATTTCAACACAAAGCTGAGTAACTATGCCGATACGTGCAAACGAGTATACCGCTTTGACAGGTCAACGCATGGCGGAGCGAACGACGCGACGCTTATCGTCCTGCTGGAGAACTACCATAACGGTTTTAACGTATTTCATGAGTCATAAATTTCATATACTTTTGTTTCGCTGAATTAGTAGGATTATTATATAAATAATATATAAATAATATATAAATAATATGATATAAATTTATTTTCATTTTCATTCACGTTATTTTCACATAATAAATATTATTTTTATACTGATAATCAAATTGCTGTTTAAAATTATTGCAATACAGAATCCCAATATACCCAAAATATTTTCCACATTTTCTTCACAACATTGTTCAGGATTTCATTCCAAGGCGTGTACGGTGTTATACGCTTTATACGCTTAGGTGTGTTATACGTTTATGAATTATTCGAAAAATATCTAGATCCTTTGGAAAAATAACTTGTGAGCAGACATACCGTCATATAACTAAAGTAAACTAAACGTAATGGATTCTGAGCCGAATGTGTTCGACAATCGAAGAAACAGCCGATCGGCGCTCTGAATTTTTGTAATCCAAAGCGCTGATTGGCTGTTTCTAGAATTGTCAAACACATCCGGCTCAGAATCCATTACGTTTAGTGTACATAGTATCGTGTTTCTGTTAAAAAAATATCGTCGTACAACTGGATACATACTGTATTTTTCGAGTAAAAATACCGTCATACAACTCGATACATACCGTATGTTTCGAGAAAAAACACCGTTTATATATGATTTACATACGTGACTCATACTCTGTTCATGCGTACCTCATCTGCCATTACGACTGTGAACATTCCGCTTCAATACCGTATCATTAGTGATTACCTACGGTGTATAGACGGTATGCATCCGAGCTCAAAAATACGGTATTTATTCCTACAACATACAGTTTTACTACGGGGCGGTTACTCTGTTTATACCAATACCACGTGTTCACGGTTGATATACCGACGTTATACGTTGGTCAAAAGCCGTCAGGGACCTGCTAGGAATTGGGATAATAACAACAGTCGTTGTTATATGCAATCGCAAAAAGCTTTGGAGAAGATGTACACGTAGAGCAGCCAACTTAGAAAAGCGAAGAAGTACCATTGACAACATAAATAAATATGGAGACTTCGTTCCAAATGAAACAAAAGAAAGAAGGAACCTCTTATACAGAAACAACGGAAACTAATGTCAGACCAGATAGCCGTAGTAAAACAACAACGCGAACTCCACCGAACCAAGAAGCCTTGACGAATTAAAAGACCGACAAGACGATATGATTATATTGACATGAGACCAGAGGACTACTTCAGTCCTGTTCTGAGCCACAGGAAAGCGGCCGACAGTGTAGCAATACACTTCGAGGTCTCTCTAGTCGGACCGTGCCTGGGTGACGTATAAATTCTGAGTCTCTGGTACCTTATCCAAAATCATTATTAAACTTATTATATATAACACAGGATCAAAGGATCTACTGGAATACCTTAGGTATCATCCAAATAATTCTGCTTTTATATTATAAAGCTTGTTATAAGTAGGACGCATATTAATAGATTGTGAGTTTTCAGAATGATGCTTAATGGACCTGGAGGAGGGAAACACGGTGCGTGGAGCACTGTGAGATACACGCTTGGCATTGCAACAGCAATTCGGACTCTTCCTGACTGAGACGCTCATACAGAGTTCCACGTACCCGTGGACCCTGAATCCTGGCCAGCGGCATGGTTATGACTACTTCAAGAAAGCTTATAGCTTACGTAGAACTAGGCTAACCTTTATAATAAGAGAATATGACACATAGGTCAAAACATATATAATTAGATAAAGTAGATATAGTAATAAGTTACCCTAGCAAGCTAGTCAACGAGGGCGTTGACAAATTTCAAGAAGGGAAGGATGTTACGTGCGCAACTTTCAGTATACCTAAATCTTTAAAAATCTTTTTCATTAATTCACTAATTTCATTAATTCACTCTTTCTGTTATAATTAATTCTTTCATTCTCCTATCATATTTTTGAAACCGAATAAATATTAATTTCATTTCTAAACAGCGAGCAGTAGAGCTCTCGTTTACTTCCAAACGTGATTTAGAGCCCAAGAGCGAGTCGCAGTAGAAACATAATATTAAATTGTAACTAATATTTATTCCTTCTTGAAATGGCTTATAAGTCACGTAGATGTCGATGAGAGCGAAGCAGCGCTGGAGCACCCAGTATTGCTGACCTCTCATCATCACACTACCTTATTAGTACGTAAATTAGTTTCTATCTCTCTCTCTCCTTTTAGAAGAATAGGGAGAACTAAGTTAATATGAGTGAGACTATATGTGAGGCATGGAGTAACATGGGACCACATAACGTCACCAGGCCCCCGCTCCTACGCCTAACTGCAAGTACATTGCTGCAACCGCGTGCACCTCGTCGCCTTTGAACTTGAACTAGTGTCTTTCATCTGGTAAATCGCGAAGTGCGTGGACGCATCGACCCGTGTGCAATATCGAGCTACGAGTTATACTCAATCTTTTCTTTGTCTTAAATTAAAGTGGTAGTATAAAGGACTCTTTACCCGTTAATAAACTCATACAAACGTGATATAATCTAGAAGTCTAGTGATCCGTTTAGACTTACATTATTTATGTATTTTAGGACATCGTTCAATACTTTGAAATATATTACTTTAATATATTCGATTTAGTGATCTTTCTTCCGTCAAATCGCGAGGCGCGTGGCTGTAAAGATCCGTGTGCTAATTAGAGCCAAGAGTTGGTGTTCAATCTTTTATAAGTGTCGACCCAAAGGACTCAGTACTCGTCAATAAATTCAGTTAAACGCGATTTAATCTAATAACTTAGTGATCCGTTTTCGTAAATCTAAAATCTCTACTTAACGCATAGATTCAGTGCAGAGACACAATCAGACTATAATAAACTTTGCCTCACGCCTTATATCCTCCTGGATATGAGTAGTTCTAAGAACAATCATTCAATTCAAATCCAAACCGTTTCCTTTATTATATCTTAGAATCAGTGTAAAGACTATTCCAAATTCCGGCTTAATACATATACTTAACTGAATTTTTATCAATCATTAGAGTCAGTTTTGAAGAATTAACATTCGTTGTGCAATAGAACATTTAATACGATTTTAAACAACTCCTAATTCTTCCGTTAAATAATCAACCGTCGAATCAAAGGCTACGAGGTTCCTACGAAGGTGAGGGCGGCTAATTATCCAACATCCAAAAATTAGTCCCATGCTACATCAGGTCAACCAAAGATAAGTCTCTACGAATAGCTCACATGCAATAGCTCATTCTATTATATTTTATATTATATTACTCGTTGTTCTCCAGAATTCTTTAATTTTATAATAGTAATTATTCATTCGTCCAACTACAATTTTTCTTAAATGTGTAAATTAACAATGGGAATATCATCAGGCCAATACTAACGGTATTTCGGGTAAAACCCTAGCCAAGTACGAGACCACCCATTGAGCAGTATTATTCTTTATAACCATAGTTGGGCAACAATATACCACATACTAAATTAGTGACTGCATGTATAACATACTACCTAAAGTTCGTATTATTTAGAACTATACCATAATAGATATAAATTCGATATCATATAATCAGAGAGAGAGAGAGAGAGCTCCAATGCTTATTATTCTTTATTATTATTTCAAATTCACTCGTTATATTACACCTTAGACCAAATATTATTTATCATTAACGTGAGAATCGTGAACAGGCTTTTCTTCATTTACAAGAATAGTTTAATAACAGTTCTTCTCTAAAGTAACAAGCCTCTACGATCCCCACGTCGGTGACCGATATTGTATCTTTATATTTCATTTTATTGTTTTGATATTTTATTATTTTATGTTATTCATTTCCTTCAAGCGACGGTTGATGTTAGTCGCTTGAACATATATCATTTATTTACCAATCGTTCAAGAATATATTATCGTTTTTACCAGTCAATTCTCATTATCATTTGAATCACCTTTAGCATTCATTATCCTTATTATTATTATTCTATATTATTTAGCCTCTATAACTATTTAAACAATTCAATTGAGACCTGTATAGGACTAAACGGCAACGAATCCTATTTACCGGTCTATCGAAAGGTAGATCTTTTTCTTAGTATTTTTTTATTACTATTATTATTGTGTATGCGACGGACGGCCGAATTCTAATAGTTGACAGGTTCTCGCTTGTCGATCAAACCGTTAGGGCTCAAACCACACTACCTATACCGACCGTCACAGCAGCTTTGAAAAACAACACAAGCGCGTACGACATTAGTCTAACCGACTCGTGTTCGAGGGCCAAGTGTTGTGATTCCGAGTCTGATTCGCAGTCTTGGATAAAGCATCCTGGATCTGCAGTTAATTATTAAAATCGCAATAACAGGGACCATAGGCTTGGATTGCCAACCTGATTCTATGGAGGTAGCCTAAACCCTTGGTTTAGAAGATATACGGCTTTGGAGGTCAGAGCGACGCCTGGGTCCGTTGAATAGCGTAGTTTGTTATATTATCAATAAAAAATCTGAGTTAGGTGGCTTTTTGTATGGCATTACCATCCTTTTTCCTACCTACCAGTATTGAGGAGTCCGAAATTATATTAGTGTTTAAAATTAAAGCAATATCAAATACTCTCGAACCCGTAACACCCGTATGTTGACATAACCAAAAGATTCTCAACATCCCGGAACGTTACAGACTATTAACTGACTATTACCTCTAAATTTTATTCACTTATACATCGTAGATTTGGCTTATTTTCATTTATGAATGCAATTATCGGAGTAGCCGTTTTTTTTTTCTAGGGATTTCCAATTATTTAGCACGTTACCGCCTGAGGAAGTCTGACAATGAAAAATCAAGAGAAAATGTTGAAGTTGAAAAATATCAGGATAGCATGATTTGATACAAGGATGGCAAGGAGCCCGACCAAGAAAGCCGAGTTCAAGCGTTGGACTGCAACGAATTCAACTTTAAACTCTAGGTTGGGCTCATCTTTAAAGGCTCGTCTGCTCAGGCCCAAATTATGCGTCAACGTTATGCGTTGGATTCCGACGAGTTCTATATCCTATCTCGGTATCCTCTAGTCCAAACGAGACTGTAAGTCGACGTTGTGCGTTGGACTCAGATAGGCTTTCTTATACACTCTACGTCAACGTAGTGCTTTGACCCTTACAGAAAAAAAAACCCTGAAATTCAAGGGGTAAACTCGCACCTCCAAAGTTTTGGGGGTTTACCATGAAAACTCAGGGTTTACGCTGTATTTAGGGGTGAAATTTGAGGGTAAACCCTGAGTTTTCATGGTAAACCCCCAAAACTTTGGGGGTGCGAATTTACCTCTTCAATTTGAGGGTTTTTTTCCGTAAGGGGACCTTCGGTGAAAATAATTTTTGAATCCATGTTTTACAAACAGCTTAGATTCTTTGCTCAGAACGATCTCAATCAAATTCAAATTAGTGCTATCACGACAAATTGTTAGAATAAAAATACTTATTCAATATTAAAGAAATGATCGATAGACTTCCACTTTCTCAGATGATAGAGATTTGTATTTAATCATGAAAATTATGAAGACCATTTTTTTTTTTTCATTTATATTTATTTATTCATTATAGACTCACTATCAGCCTATTTTCATTTGTGAATGTAATTATTGAAGAACAAACTTAGTCATTGAAAGTATGAACACACAGTAGGGAAGCCTAAACCTGGCAACGCTATGCTGTTTTCCAGAGTTGTCAACGTTTTAATAAATATTTGCTCACATGTTATATTGCTGGGATGTTCTGTGCTTGTAGAGGGTGTTGAGGATTGTAGTTGGTCAGAGATCCGTCGGCTATTTTTTTTTTTCTGAGAACTCTGGAGATTGTTGATTATTTGGTAATTTACCTACTTCGTTGTCCGGATTCGCTGTAATATGACGTACAGAATACTTGAATTCGTTCAGTCAACGCAGTAAATTTACACCTCCTATACGAACTAATTCTCAAGTCTAAAAAGTGAGTACTGCTCTATATATAATTCAGTATAAATACACAACAATAAGTTTCGGTAATTTCTCAATTTGCCGGTCATTCCTGCTACATATAGACTTAATCAATATTTATGCACGAAACAAGAATATTTTCCCTGAGAAAAGGCAAATACAGGTAAAGGTAACGGTTGAATGACCATTGGCTTACAGCCATCTCCTTGATTCGATAAGAATGGTTCTTCGTGCTGCACAAGATTTGGATTGTGCGTCTCATGTTGTGAATTCGATCTCATAACATAATCAGCAGGAGGAATCACTTCAGAGTTTGACAAAACTTTTCCAGACAACTGTTTTTTGCTTTCCCGTGCTACGTGCTTCTTCGGAGGTTGTACTTCAGAATCCGCATAAAATTGTGTGGCCTTGATTATTCGTTTTTTACTCTGAAGCACATTTGTCACGTTGTTGCTGATGGCTTCGCTGTCGTCATTCGATGATATAGCGGCACATATCGATTCCACTTTCAACGCTTCGTCGTAGGTATCTGAGGTACAAAAAATACAAATAAAAATCATTCATCAGATAAAAGATTATCCTAAGAATAGTAGACATATTATGTGTAAAAACGTCGATGTACATTACGTTTCCATTTCTCAAATAGAATTCGGACTGTTCCCAATCTTGATAATAACCAAAGTCTGACCGAAATCACTATCTCATTACAGAACGTTTGTAAAGCGTTTGTAATTACATACGGGTGCAAGGCTCGACCGAGTCTCTTTACCAAAATAAGATACCACAGTAATATTGTCTACATTTTTTTTTATGCGGCATTCTATGCAGCATCTGGAGATTTCATTTAGAATTTAAATTTAAAGATAGTGATAGAGTTTTATCTAAACATCTTGAAGCCAGACTTTACCAACGTGCCTAATAATTCAAAATCCAAGATCATGTTTATCTAAAGTAGACCATGCAGTTTCATATGAGTGATGAATAAAATGTTATAATTCAAAACCCAAGAATCAAGTTAGCAGCCAAGTCGCTTTCCCTGATTCCATCATAAGGACTGGCATGTTGTCAGGCCAATTTAGAAAAGAAAGCAGAAAAATAGTTGAGTACTCACAATAAGGTCCCACGTGAGTAGTATATGGGGAAATCCACGGAACCTTTAAATTTGTTGATACTCGGTTGTCTACCTATGAAAAGAGAATTTAAAGTGAGTATCAAGTACGTGGGCCTTCATTTCAGTTATATTACTAGCCAACTCAATGATATTCAACGGTTGAAAAGTGATCCACATATTTCTGGGAGACTTTGAAAAATAAAAATGGTGAAAAATTGCACATTTTCAAGCGATACTTTGAATTCTTTTTTTCATTTTTTGCCTCTAACTTTATGAGGGGTTTATGAATCGATTTGAAAATTTGGGGAAATCTTCGTCTATCTATGACTTTTGAAGTTATTGATGTCATATGGGTGTGCCATTTGACCATTCCCCATGATTCGCACTCAAAGTAGCGATACTCCATTTTTGGTCGTCGACATTTTTTTTACCTTTTCGTTTATAATTTTTTGAGGAATCTGAAAGTTGAAATTTTTATTTCACGTCCAGATAGCTTCACAAGAAACAAAAAAAAGTGTGGTTCCAAAATTAATGTGCCATCAAAACTGATGAAGCTAGAGGTCGAAGTATCTGAACGTGTACCCGCATAACTATTTTTTAAAATCATGTTTTTTCGTTGGCACAGCTCTAATTTTATTTCTTACTTGTTCAAACGTCCTGTAATTCGTAAACCTTTATTGTAGGAATCTACTACGAAAATCCTCACACTGAACTTTCGGTACTTCTAATATTATGAAGTTTTATTTGATCAATAAATATTCGGATATTCGTGTGAAATGTTAACAATAGCGTTGAAATGTGCAATTTTTCGGATTTCATCAATACAAATGCGTATTCGTATCGTAAGTAAAAAAAAAAAAAAAATTAAAAACAAATCAAAATTTTTTTTCCCTCAAATTCAAAAATTTTTTTTTTCAATCAAAAAATCAATAAATAATCGAAAAACAATGTTATAAGTTATAACGATGAAATTGAGATGAATGAAGAACCATGTTATAACGATGAAATTAAGATAAATGAATCTTTTTCGTAAAAAAAAAAACGATTTTTTGATTTTTTCACCGTAACTTCTTGAGGGATCGATAAAAATGAGTAACGCGAGTATATTCTTCACTTATAGTCTACAAGAGACATGCCAAAAAAGGTTTGAGAAGTGTGCTTCAAAATAAAAAATGAAGTTACACTTTTTAAAAAAATCAAAGGTTCCGTGGATTTCCCCATATGTCAGAGAAAGCCATGTTTCATTTGGTGTTAATTCATGCATTTTTGAACGAGATAAGACAGGTTTAACCGGCCAAACATAAGTTTTTCCCTTATATTGACCCATTTATGGGGTATCAGCGTGCAGCCTGTTCGGTACATCAGTACGTAGTAAATCTATAATCCGATAGAATTCATTCCAGTCATGATATGGGCAGAGTATTTTCATATCAATTTCATAATTTCTCACTTCGAACACCGTTTCAACGAATTTCAGGTTGCCTAAGCTCTTGTCATATCATTTCCATGAGTAAAATTTGATGGAAAAATTAAATATTATTTATAGCCGTATGAACATAATAAGTCGAGTTGTGTGCATATACCGGGAAGTTATTTGGAAGCCGAACGATGACCACACTATAGCTCGACCAACACACGCTCGCGTTGCGTACGTGAGCTTCTACTCGCTGCCAGTGACTACCAACTCGATTCGCCCGGCGCCTGTCGTCAAGGCCACGCTCATCCATAGTGTGAGCCAGGCGCCGGGCGAGTCGAGATGGCAGTCACTTGCAGCGAGTAGAAGCTCACGAACGCAACGCGAGCGTGTGTTGGTCGAGCTATAATGTAGTCATCGTTCGGCTTCCAAATAACTTCCCGGTATATACATGCTGCTGGCATAAAACTTTAACCCAGATTCGATTCAGGCGATCATGAGTTACATCGATGCGATTTTCAATACCCTATTTCTATGTATGATTCGATTTTGACGGACTCAACGTTAAAAAAATCCCTTCTAATTATTCGGATTATTTTATATCACGTGAGTTGAACGTGCTTATGTTGCAAAAGCGTACATTAAAGGATCGAAAGCGTACTTTTTCGTTGAAGCCGGGATTAGGAAATAGAATCATGGAACTAATATTAAGTGAAAAAATAGTGTCAAGGTGTATTCACGATATTACAGGTACATACGTATATTCCTTACCGATTTACTGCTTTTCAAGTCTTCAGCTTCTTTTTCGTCTCCCATTCTTCACTTTTGTTTTGAATCACAGTTTTAACACAATTATAACGTTATCTTGCCGGTGATTAGTCGGTGTGGTAATGCTGCGGTGGCCAAATCTCCCTGCACGTGGATCGCGAGTGAAATAGAAACTTCCATGAATCCGTACCGAGAGTATATGGTTTTGGAAGACATTTCGAAGCCGACCAATCATGAGCTTAGCAGTGTGAAGTGTTCCGGGCATAGACGAAACAGAATCAGAGATATGAGAAATAAGAATATGCCTATCTTTTTCGGTCTCTGCGCAATAGCTGCGTTCGTCTTAGCTACACTTTCTACACTTTTCTTACACTTTTTACGCTCGCCCAATAGGAGGTGTCGATTTCTAGTGAAAAGTGTAAAATCTAATAAAAGTGTAGAAAGTGTAGCTAAGACGAACAGAGCTAATGACTATGTCTCCACCGGAGGGTCAGAGTCGGGTTAGGTTCAAATTCGAGCCAATGAGAAATTAGATTTGAAAAGACTACCGTAATTTCTTTTTTCCGTCCTATGTAAGGCCGGAACGGAATGACGGAACGGAATCTAGTAACTTTTTCCATGTGTTGCGTGTATGTATACACCGACACATACAACGTTCCGTTCCGTCATTCCGGATTCCGGCGATCCGGCTCTACATGGAACGGCAGCCTAAACAAGTTAGCCGGACGGACAGGCTTGAACACGTGAGTGGGACTTATTTATGAGACAAACTGCTAACGTGAGGCCACCGTCCTTTCCGAATTCCGGCAATCCGGCTCTTCGTGAGTAGAGGGCACGCTCACTTCCGTACTCTTTTCCTACATCTGTATAACAAAATACAAGCCACAAGAACACAAGGACACAAAGAAGATTGTGGATTGAAATAATTTGATCCAGTCGCCCGTATTCAATGTACCTGAATAGTTCATTTGTAGCGCGTATCGTAATTCTTATCAACTTAGGCAGTACGAAAAGTAAGTATTCTACTAGTTCCATAAGGAATAATTACAATACGAGTCTGGTAGAACTTTTTCTGGCGAGTGTGAGGTTGCAGCACGAGCCAAAGCCGAGTTTGGCAATCACACGAGATCAGAAGAGGTTTTTCCGTCGAGTATTGTACAAAATTGTACTTCATAAGGTGTAAAAATGGGGGTTTCAGCCACGCGAGGCGTGGCGTGGGTAAAATGTCCACTATCACACTGAGTAAAGTAAAGTAAATTACATGTCTTTTTGTAGATCTTACAATTTTCTGTACTACAATAGCCGTGCTCGTGTATTTCCATCAAAATGAAAAATCCCGCCATGTGACAAGTACTTATCTAAACGGATTTTTCTTTAGGAAACCGTTCGGATTTGTATAAACTGTGAGCAGTCGACTAAAAAATCTGAAAAAAAAAATTGGAAAATATTATTATTTTTAAATTTCTTGGACGACCACTCACAGTTAGTCCAAATCCAAACGGTTCCATGGTTCTTCATTTCAATGGCAACACATGAGTTCGACATCACCTTAATCATGAAATACTTATGCATTAACTTTAGTTGAGAATGCGGAAGCGAAAGGGATTCTCTGATTTATCAATACGACAAAAGAGAAGACGTCTTAAGCAACAGTTATTATCTGATCTCGGTGAAGGGGATGAGCTGCCTCTACATTCTGGTAATAATAACAGAATTACGATATTCAATCTATCATAAATGTTATGTTCTCGCAGTTGGTGTGGACTAGGTTATTCAGCAAGTAATCTATAGTCTATACTCTATACTATACGAGCAGACTGAGAATAGTGTTTTTCGATACAAGAGCGCGAAGCAGCAATTCGCGCACGAGAGTGAAGGCCCGAAACGAGCCCGAAGGCGAGCCGGCAGGCGAGCCGAAGGTAGCGAGTGAGGCGCCTTCACACGAGTAAGGGATTGCTGCTTTGGGCTCATGTATCAAACTCTATTTTTCTTAACAAATACAACGAAAGATCCTCGCTGCGCGCCGTCTGCATGCACGAAAGCAGGTTTGAGCGTACCCGTGCGGGGAAAACATTCGCGCATCGCAAGCGATGCGGGAAAAACCTTCGCACACCGCTAGCGGTGTGCGAAATTTTTCTCGCACACGGGTGCGCGAAAGTCTGCTTTCGGTGCATGTAGACGGTGCGCAAACGAGGACTTTCGGTGCATGTGTTAAGAAAATGAATTTTCACCAGTCGCTCCATGTACAAATGGAGCTGTAAAAGATTTTATGCACTCAATTCACTTATTTTGATCTACCAGTTTTCTAAGAACGTTATTTCTCATGTTGCCTAGTTTTCACAACGTTATCATATTCCTTGTTGATTACAGTAAAACATTCCGTATATAGCCATACAATTTCGATGTTTCTAATAATACAGTATTCGAGTCATCGATAAATACCTCCGAAGTGAACTGCAAAGTATCTGGAAGTACGGCTTTGTATAACGAAGATGACACGGAGGCAACTACACTTTCAGAAAATTCGATTCCCCTTTTGCCTGGCATGATCGGAGCTCACGACAACAATGACTTGATGCAAACTTGTTTTCCCTCAGGCTCTATGTCAGCAGAGTCTGCTTCAGGTAATAATTGTGAACTTATCTTTTTTGTGATGTTGGGAAATGGACCCAAATTCTGTCGCTATGCTGCAGACACTTAACATTGAAATTTGCCTAAGTTAGAAATGAATTTCCCGCCACTCATGGCATTAATAACAGACATTTGAAAATGTCAGACCCATGATCGTGTGTTAGATTTCTAGAAATTTAGTATGGTATGTGAGTACTTCGTCCCACGGAGCAGAAATATTCGTACTTGTGGAGTTTATGAGTGTGAGATATTTGTTCGGTATGTTGACAAAATAATCTTCCAAGGATGAATTACTCATCGGGTAAAGTAAAAATTTTAGTGCGTGCTTCCAGGTTGTAAAATGAAGAAAAATGCAGAGTGAGTTAAAAAAAAGTTAAAAAATGAGTTAAAAAAAGACTGCTTTTCCTAAGCTCAGATCGGGATATTTTTCCAGCTACCGTGACTGTCTTCAGACTTTGGTGTTAGGCCACTTTATCCTCAGACACTGAGTTAACAGTGCCGTATACAAAAGGGACAGTTGTAACCGAAACTGTCTCTTTTAGCTAATTCGAGTAGTTTAGAAAAGACTTGATGATGTTCAGGCAAAGAATTGTTCTGATTTTTTACTAATTAATTTCAATGAATCAAATATTTTCTGTTGAATTTTGATAACAAAAATTTATATTAAGGTAGTAGTCTCGCTGCAATCGTTATTAGAGTTATCCTTGATTTTGAAATATATATGAGTTTATGTGATGAACTTTTATATAAACCTAAGTATCTGGTACCTTACCGGAGATTTCAAGAAGTAATGTTACGTCGAAAATGGAAAAATTAACTCGGCGTCTTATGGGAAAACTGTTCCGCCAACATTGTGATTGCCGAATTCATGCCCCTATTGATTAGATAACGTTGATAATAAAGTTACTACTTGTGAATTAGATTCTGAGGATTCCAACGCGACTATAAAAGTATATGGTCACCGAATTATTCGAAGAGAACGTTTAAGATATTCTTGATAAAATGTTAGTAAATAGCAGAAAATCGACCGCCATGAAGTAGTTGATCATAATCTATCGACTGCCATGAAGTAGTTGATCATAATCTGCCGATCATAACCAAATCAAATCAGCAGTAGTAAATTATTTATAATCATAAATCATAAAATTCGAATTTGTATCCGTGAAGTTTAAATCGACCAAAGACTTATGCAATACAGAAAATACAGAAAACCTTTTTTATCATTCTGTTTTATTTCGACGATTGATAAGCGGTCATTTGACCACAACGCAGCGAGACTACTACCTTAAACCAATATCAACCGTTTTCTCAATTCTGAATGATTCTAAGTTGTTTCTTGAATTCTTGGCTTTCTTTCTTTGTGGTTTAAGTTTGGATTTGAACGTTGAGCTCAACTGAAACTGTATCAATTACTTAAGGATAGATTTTTAAGATTTTGGATTCTAACAGCTCGCGCTTGCCGTAATTCTATGAATTTAGTGATTCTAAAATAGAACATTACCCCAAGGCGGGTCTTGAAAATGCTTTTAAATGAGATAATAGGACACTCTGTCTCAGATTGTAGATCCAGCGTTACCCAACAGCTACTTTCATACTCTCTCTCCTCACCCTCAATGAGCCGCGAGCGAAGGTAAGCTACAGGGTCGCGACAAAACGGGAATAGTCAGGGAATTTCGTCAGGAGGGAAAAGTCAGGGAATAGTCAGGAAATTTCATATTGGCCATCTTGTCTGAGGATCTTGAGGATTATCCTTCTTGAGTCCTGCTTCCTCGTTCCTTTAGTGATGTCAGATCAGCCTGCTCATCAGCTGGACACATTACAATACATTTACGAGGCCTTAAACAAAATTTTCACTTGAACTGATGAGTGATTCATGATGTAAAAATTTTTATGCCACATATTCTATATTTATTCATGGCCTTTGTGAGTCAAATTTAGTACTCATGATGATGTTATTTCATAGTAAAATCTAACAGTTATACCCACAAAATTTAACACCCCAGCACTAACCACTAAGGTTATAATTAGAGATTGCGAATGACCTTAACTAGGCCTGGCTATACCGGTATTATCTACTATGCATGTAATGGAAGCTTTCTTAAAGGAGTATAATCTTTTGACTTGCAGACTCAAACCAGTTCGTGAATACCAATCATTCGAATATCGAAATCACAGAAGATCAAACAAGAACGAACGAAGGATTTTCGTCATCGAACCAGTTCGAAAATACCAATTTCATCGAACCAGTTCGCGAATACCCATCATTTGAACATAGAAATTACAGAAGATCAACCAAGAACAAATGAAGGATCTTCGTCATCGAACCAGTTCGAAAATACCAATAATTCAAACATAGAAATCGCAGAAGATCAATCAAAAACGAATGAAGGATTCTCTTTACTGTCAAGACTGGGTGAATGGGCAGTCATGTGTTACGTTCCCAACATTACTGTGAACCTTCTATTGAGGCTCCTTCACAAAGCAGGACATGACGATCTGCCAATGGACGCAAGGACTCTGCTGCAAACGCCGAGAAGATCAAATGTAACAGAACTCAGCCAAGGGGCTTATGTTCATTATGGATTGGAGAATGCGCTCGTATATCAACTTGCCAACTGTGAAGTGAATTCCTTGGAAACGGAAATTATGATCGATATAAATGTGGACGGACTGCCCTTATCAAAGAGTAGTCAGAGCTCATTATGGCCCATCTTGAGAAGAATTGTCCATCCTCAATTTGGTACGCCATTTGTAATTGGTGCGTACCACTACCATTCAAAACCCTCCTGTGTGGAAGAATTTATGACACCATTCATCGACGAATATGTAAAGTTACGCAACGAAGGTTTCTTTGACAAGGGAAGAAGATACATTCCATCGATAAGAGCTGTTATCTGTGACAGTCCTGCACGATGTTTTGTGACTTGTACGAAGCAGTATAACGGTTATTATGGATGTTCTAAGTGTACGACGAAAGGCACTTATTTGCGGTTTGTTACGTTTCTGGATTTAAACGCACCTCTACGGACAGACGAAGACTTCAAAAATAGATGCCAAGAGCAGCATCATACCGGCACATCTCCGTTTGAGAGGGCATCATTGAACATGGTCAGCCAGTTTCCATTGGACTATATGCACGTTATACTGCTTGGTATTGTAAAAAAACAACTTTTGATGTGGTTGAAAGTTGGAGGGTTTTTCAGTGCGTCTGCTCGTGACAAATTGTCTAGACGATTAAATAATCTTCGAAAATGGATACCTAGGGAATTTAGCCGAAAACCTAGAGGTATTAACGAAATCAGAATGTGGAAGGCAACAGAGTTCAGGCTCTTTCTCTTGTATACAGGATCCGGCGTCCTCCGTAACTTGCTTCCTGAAACGCAATTAAGACATTTCATCGCACTAACCTGCGCCTGCCGAATTTTGTGCCATCCGGATGACTGCATACGTAATAACAGTACGGCAAAAAACTTGTTGGTTTGGTTTGTACGCAGATTTGTTACTTTGTATGGAGCAGATGAAATGGTATCCAATGTCCACAACCTTATACACATCAATGAAGATGTTGAAAAGTTCGGACCACTTGACTCATACAGTGCATTTCCTTTTGAAAATTTTATGCAACACTTGAAAAGGTTGCTAAGGTCATCCGCAAACCCCTTGCCACAGTTGCACCGTAGACTGACTGAAGCGACGAGGTACAAAGAACCATTTAATGTTTGTCAGCAAGGACCGTTACTGCTGAAGAGAATTACAGGAAATATACCTCTTGGATGCAGACGCCCTCACAGCGCTATACGATTTCAAGATTATTACTTATCGATCAAGCAGCCTGATAACTGTTCTTACATGAAAGATGGAAGCGTCGTAGTTATAGAACACATCGCTTATCGTAATGAAGAACCTGTTATATTAGGTAGAAAGTTCAGAAAATTATTGAGCATGCCCTTGTACCCCTTTGATTCCAGACTGATTGATATGCACTTGGCAAGCAATCTGTCGAACCTGAGCATATGGCCTGTGTCACACATAACGAAAAAAGGGTTAATGTTTCCAGTCAATAAGACACAATTTCACATAATGCCATTGCTGCACAGTTCTCGTAATTGAATCACATCATTAATTTACTCCCTGACGACTTTTGCGCAAGGTTGTGAGAAGGTTTATATACCGATATTAAACGGTATATTTCCGGATTTACCACGGGTAATCACTTCAGAAATACAGTATATTTGCGCCTTTCTGCATACCGTATTTTACCGGCACTTCTACCGTATTCACGGGTACTGAACACAGTTTTCATACGGTATGAACACCGTTACCGTACCCTGTGTGAACCGACAAATTTCCTGGTACCTTCAAAAAATTAGGTTTGACCGCAGTATGTGTACCGTAGTTCGACGGTTTCGATACCGTATTCTCACCACATTCATACCGTATTCTCACCATATCCATACCGTATTCTCACCACATCCATACCGTATTTTCACCACATTCATACCGTATTCTTACCACATTCATCAAGAGACTCGGTAGAGTCTCGCGCCAAGTACAATAAAAAAATAAAATTATCATAAGGTAAATATATCTGTATACGCCGCGCGAGACTCGACGAGTCTATATACCCGTACGGGAGCTATTCGTAGGAGTGGGGAGACCGTACTTTCCTAATTTCTTCCATTTCGCGATATCCCGGGGATTGAAATAATTATCACAGAATGTAGAAACAAAGAGCCCTTCATTCGAGTCCAACTTCAAATGAATCAGTACACGGAAAGCTGAGATATGATTAATTTAAGTTTCCGAGTACCCATTTCGTCTGAAAATTTTTTCGTCTCCTTCTTCAGACCAAATAATCCTTAAACCTATGTGTCTGAGAATTAGGAAAGAGCGGCCACCACTAAATGGCAGAGATATACTAAGTACTCGACATTAGCTGCCAGGTGGCGCTCTTGTCGACGCTGTTGACGTCATGATCGCGAATCGATTGCAGACCTTAGACCACGGAGTACAGACAGACAGACTCCCGAGACACAGCTGAGAGCTGTCAGTTCTGTTCATATTCGTACATCTAAACATTTTGTATATGTCATTCTCTTTTATGCTTCCTATACTTACTTGTTATGATAAAATTCACATTTAAAGTGGAGGGCGAAATTATAACAATCTCTCATGAAATGACGAAGCGCGCAATTTTGAGGTTAGGTTATAGGTACGGTTGTTGAATCGCATAAAGTTTAGTCTACAGCATGAATTAATAAGTGACAAAGCTTTCAATCAACGTGGCAGGTCTTCAATATATAATTATTAATTTCCAAATATTTTCGTATTTATTCAATGGATCAAATATATCATATTTAGTACATGCATATAAGAACTTATCTTTACAGGGCTTGGAAAGCAACGAATGATAGCGTGTGTCATATTTCAGGCCTTTGTGCTTTCAACATATTTATTCTATACTACCACATTCAACATTACTGCTTATCGAGGGATTTAGATGATATAAAATGCATTAGTGTATATATGCATTGAGATACCCATAGAAACAATTGGCAGAATGCTGACAACCAAGCGAGCCTAGCGAGCTAGGAACAGGAAGACCCAATCGAGCGAGCGAGCACAATGAATTATTAGGTAGCCAAGCAAAATTTGACATAAAGTATTTATATTAATATTACCACATTTAACATTACTGTTTATCAAGGGAGTCAGATGGTATGAAATGCATCACCGTACGTGCATTGAGATACTCATAGAAACAATTTGCAGAATGCTGACAATCAAGCGAGCCTAGCGAGCTAGGGTATAGGGAAACCTGATCGAGCGAGCGTAGCGAGCGAGCACAATTATTAGGTAGTCAAGCAAAATGTTAGAAAAAGTATTTATTTATATTATACTGCCACAATTAACATTATACTGCTTATCAAGGGATTTAGATTGTATGAAATGTATAGTGCTCGTGCATTGAGCTTCTCATAGACAGAATTGGCAGAATGTTGACAAGCGAGCGAGGATATAGGAACACCCAAACGAGCGAGCGTAGCGAGCGAGCACAATTATTAGTCGATCAAGCAAAATTGTACAAAAAGTGGTGATATCAACCCCAAAAGCACCTCTGGTGCAAAAACCCTTCGCCAAGTACAATAATGTGATCACTACCCCCAAAATAATCTACCAACGAAAATTCCTCCTTAACAAAAGTGTTACTATAAAAATGTCAACTTACAAAATGAATGAAATCAGATACAATTGCCAAGTACGTGTCTTCTGTATAACAAAGTTTATAACAGAAGAATAGAAAATCGACTAGTCTTGTACTCGTTCACACGCTCGCTCGATTGGCTTCTGATAATTGGAGAAAAAAAATCAGAAAAAAAAAATTAGGAAGTGGTACTTGGCGGGCCATTATAGCAATATGCATCGAACAAATGATATATAGACCTATAAGAGAATACTCTCATATTGGTACTTAGCCTCTAGAGGGAAGTGATATCCAAAATTTAGTGGAACAAGACCAAGAAGAGAATACTCTTTTATAATCACTTACTCATACTTGGCCCGCCAAGTACCACTTCCTAATTTTTTTTTTCTGATATTTTTTCTCCAATTATCAGAAGCCAATCGAGCGAGCGTGTGAACGAGTACAGGACTAGTCGATTTTCTATTCTTCTGTTATAAACTTTGTTATACAGAAGACACGTACTTGGCAATTGTATCTGATTTCATTCATTTTGTAAGTTGACATTTTTATAGTAACACTTTTGTTAAGGAGGAATTTTCGTTGGTAGATTATTTTGGGGGTAGTGATCACATTATTGTACTTGGCGAAGGGTTTTTGCACCAGCGGTGCTTTTGGGGTTGATACCGTATTCTCACCACATTCACACCACATCAATACCCTATTCGAACCGCATCCATACCTGAAAAAAAAATTCAATAAAAAAAATCGGGAAGTGCGAGACAGCGACGCCTTGGCGGCAGAAGACATGTAGCGAATTTCATTGAGAAATAGAGCTCTTCAGCAGATCTAAACCAACGTCGGGATAGCATGATTTCTAAAGGAGATTCCCTGTTTGCCTTCGTACCAAAGCGTCGCTCTTTTCTGAGCAAGACATATATCGGACTATTCTGTACATGGTATTTATTGATGACAGGAAATTACAATAATTCACTTTCTTGGCTAATGAGTAATTTAATTAAAAATGTAATTGGTGAGTTGCAACACTAGTTGGGAACAACTGCATTTTCCCGTCCGTAGTATCACGGTCTTCCATGCCTCGCATGACGAAGTAATATCGTCGGAGGTGGCCTCGATAATTCAGCAGCCGCATACTCGGTGCGTTTCAAGTACATTTGCCCTCTCGCCTCATCCATGGTACCTGCTTGATTTCAATAAACGATTTCACCCAATTTTCAATAATATTAAGATTTAATAATCCATCAGAACACGTTATAAGACCTTCCGTGGTGATTGGAACAAGCTCGGTACTTTGACGCTTTCTTCCGGGATCACCACATGTCCCGTTGTATCGCTCGTCTCCAGCACACACTCCTTCGATGTAGTCACCAACCTTCTGAAAATTATTAACACGCTGCGGAATGTACCTACTATTTTCTAGGTTATGTCTCTAACTTTTCATCGTATTCCAACGCCTGTATATCGAGGCATTGTACAACGGCTTTACGTAACGTCAGAGATGAACACTACATACACACGAGAGTCAAGGAAGTTTCACCAATTTTTTTGACGACTGATTTCAACACAAAGCTGAGTAACTGTGCTAATACGTGCGAACGAGTATACCGCTTTGACAGGTCAACGCATGGCGGAGCGAACGCCGCGACGCTTATCGTCCTGCTGGAGAACTACCATAACGGTTTTAACGTATTTCGTGAGTCATAAATTTCATATACTTTTGTTTCGCTGAATTAGTAGGATTTTTATATAAATAATATATATAAATAATATGATATAAATTTATTATTATTTATTCATTTTCATTCACGTTATTTTCACATAATAAATATTATTTTTATACTGATAATCAAATTGCTGTTTGAAATTATTGCAGTACAGAATCCCAATATACCCAAAATATTTTCCACATTTTTTTTTACAACATTGTTCAGGATTTCATTCCAAGGCGTGTACAGTGTTATACGCTTTATACGCTTAGGTGTGTTATACGTTTATGAATTATCCGAAAAATATCTAGATCCTTTGGAAAAATAACTTGGGAGCAGAAATACCGTCATATAACTAAGGTACATAGTACCGTATTTTTGCTAAAAAAATACCGTCGTACAACTGGATACATACGGTATTTTTGGAGTAAAAATACCGTCATGGAACTCGATACATACCGTATGTTTCGAGAAAAAACACCGTTTATATATGATTTACATACGTGACTCATACTCTGTTCGTGCGTACCTCATCTGCCATTACGACTATGAACATTCCGCTTCAATACCGTATTATTAGTGATTACCTACGGTGTATAGACGGTATGCATCCGAGCTCAAAAATACGGTATTTATTCCTACAACACACAGTTTTACTACGGTGCGGTTACTCTGTTTATACCAATACCACGTGTTCACGGTTGATACACAGACGTTATACGTTGGTCAAAAGCCGTCAGGGAAGGCTCGATTTGTCGACGAAATTCCTCCTATTTGACGCTTCTGACGTCAAAAATATATATAGGACATGCCAGTACTGTGGCACCTTAAGGGAAGACCCTAGTGAAACTGAAAACTTTTACATTTTTCATACGATTGAAATTATTTATAGATCACGTGAAAGTGTACTCCAAAACTAAGAAAATCACACCTTGAGCTTCAAGATTACTTAAGAAATGTAGAAGTTACGCAACATTCAATGGTAAAAACGTACCGAACTTCAAAATGCTTCTTGCGTCTGAGTTTTAATCTCATCATATTCCCCTTCGTCTGAGGTCTTCAGCAAACTGAGGCGAAGAAAGTGAGGGATCGGATTTGAGATTGGATCACTCGTTCCATTTTGAGAGAATTTATTATTTTTTATTTCAAATTTTTAGCATTTTGCATGTTATTTAAATCTGAAAAAAAAGTTTCTTTTACAATAGAATGAAACCGATCCCTCATTTTGTGCATAAGGTATATGTGAATCTTCACTGCGAAGGAGAAGTTGATCGGAGCAAAACTCAGACGCAAGAAGCATTTAGCGTAGCTGAAAAGATAGTTCTGAGTAAATGCCATTTTAGTGAAAACTGGTATAAGTTAATTAAATTCTCCAGAATATATGGCACAAAATGATTGGAACGGTCATATCATTAAACTTTATGATCAACGTATCTTAGATTCTCTATTTCTGCTGCGGTGGCATCTCGGACCGCAAATCTTCTTCACCCTGCATCTGTAGATTCACCGTGCCAAAACAGATAATCAAAATAGGAATTGAATTAGCTATTCTGGTTCCCAGAAAAACTTGGCGCTGACCTATAACACTTGTTTATCTCTGGCTGTTGCCTTAGAACAGTAACTCACGCATCGCCCAACAGCGCTCACTGCTGCCGCTCATTTTAAATAGAGCTTTGTTTTAGCAGTTACACCAGATACGCTGCGGAAAAAGGCTTCCGCTGAAATTCTGAGCTCTTCTATGGCTGATCTCTCATAAAAAGATATTAGTTTCTCAATTATTAAGGATTTTTGATCTAGCGACTGCCAATTTTCAGCGTAGCGTTGATGGTTTCCTTCAATTCAGGGATATTAGTTATCTTTTACATAATTCTTGTCCTACAGAAGTTGGATTTAGAACCAAGAAAATATGTTCATGAAGAAATTTTATATTTGGAGCGCTCCAGCTTTTTATTGCATTTTGGAGTCCTGCAGTACCCATATACCCATACATGGGTATATAGTTTATACTTTGACTTTGTATCTTATGAAACTTACTTTCAATGATATTTTCAATAATTTCATGAAATTCTAGAAGTTCATTGTGGAAAAGCAGAAAAAAATTTTTTTTTTCAATAAATTTTTTTTATAAAATTAGCTGCCCGTAAACTAGAAAAAATCAGAGGGCCTTAAATATTTGTCACAAGGTGGACACAGGCTCCTAGAGTATATTTCCAGCAAAAACGCAAAACTGAATTTTTAGGCGATTTTGTTCAAAATCTCAGTAGGGTCTTCCCTTAAATCCTTTTGCAAACGGATTACGTGAATTTAGAAAATCAAACAAGCGATCGATACAACGTATGAAGCGTACGGTACCCTTGCTTCCCTGAAATTCAGGTAAACCTAAATCTGCGCAGAATTCTATAGTATCAGCTACACTGCTACTTAGAGTTTGAGCTGCTAAGGCTACCTTCATTTTCATCTTCCAGTATTCCACATGAGCAGTCTCAAGTTTATTTCCAGTCCGTAGCCCCTCCTTCTTTTGTAATTCAGCCAAAGCTTTTATAAATTTCCATTCTATGTAGTAACCTTCACCATCTTTCAGCGACTTATAATCACCCAAGCAGTTTCTCACGAGCTTAAGCATATGGCATGCATCAAATAATACCTGTACATTATGCCCACCGGACGGGTGGGGAAAGGATGGCTTTGGATCCGGCATATCAAAACTTGCACCAAGTAAGCGCATTGTGGCGAAATGTTGTGAAGGGCCATCTAATGTAATGGAGACTGCTTTTACCCCGATTTCATGTAAACGCGTTAAACTTTCAGTGAAAAGTCCGGCATTGGTAGCTGAATCGATGCCATTAATCAAAAAATAACCTAAGGGAATTTTCCAACTACCATCTAATGATACTGCCATCATAACCAACGCATCTTTTGCTAATGGAATAGTATCACACGTATCTATGCAGTGGCGTAGCGATGGGGGGTCAGGGAGGGGCAGCCGCCCCGGGCGCCAACTTTCGTGGGGCGCCAAAGGCGCCCCAACATAATTCATCGGCGAAAATACAATTCAGATGGGGCGCTCAATATACACCAATGCCCCTGGGCGCTGGTGACTAACGCTACGCCACTGTATCTATGCCACTTCCTAAGTCTACGTAACCTCTGACAGTCCCGTTCGAGAGGTACTGTATACCTTTTTTTATGCTAATTTCGTCTAACATGAAACTAACGAGAACCTCCTTTCCGACACTTTTTGCTTCAGATACTTTCAATTTTAAAGCATTAAGACTTTCAGATGTGAATCCAGGCTCACCATTGATTGTCGAATACCAGGATCTCAGGGTACTAGGCTCCGGAAGAGCATTACGAAATTTTCTGCGCACAAACCCGTAAGCTTTCGGTGAATAGAAGTGCAGCGTCATTGCAAATGCCCTCAAAGCAGGTGGATACCTCTCTCTAGATATTCCTAATCCTATGTTTTTTTTTTTTTAGCTTTTCCATTGTTTTTTTTTTCAAGGCAGAAGTTTCTCCACCAACATTCTTTTTATTTTTCATGTATCGCTTCAGAAACTGTGACATGTCATCGTCGACAATAGAGTCTAAACACGCGAGTCCAGATTCTACAATAGCCCGAGTTCTCCCGCACGGAAATATATATATGCGAAAAATATATGCGACATATTTGTTTTTTGCGCTAAAATATAAGTAACATTTATTTTTTATAAGTTTGATATAAATGTCAACATACATGTAGTGGCATGTATGTCGACATAGATGTCGACATAGATGTCAACACTATGTAAAATTCATCTAACATATAGGATACATATATGTAAATGCGTACATATATGTTATAATATATGCGAACATCTTTGGATTTTGCGCACATATATGTTATAAGTGTTATAAGAAACATGATTTTTCGAAATGATCAGAACAAAGTAGGCTCCTTGGACCGATAGTGCAACTCTCTGACCTCAAGTTTGCCATCCACTTTTCGAGCAGCATGGCGTTTTTATGGAGGAAGCTAACAAGTGATAAAAAAGGATAAAGGATAAAGGATAGTTTGTCAATTACAGGTTGGATACCTATGAAATGTTCGTGGGTCTCCAGGTTTTTTGAGGACCTTGCAATATATACAGGCTGTTTTGGGGATGCCAAAAAGTGTAGGAATGCTGCCCTCAGCCGAAGTTACATTGACACCTGGTTTTTTCAATAACTCTTTGCAAAAATGATCGGCGCATAATTTCATATTTTTATTTGGCACGAAATTTTCGCCTAACTGAATATTTTTCAGCCATGACCGTAGGATCTCTGGCTGTTTGAGTGGAAACCTAGATTTGAAAACACATTATACCGCGAAGTTCTCTGTATGCGGAACGCTAGGGGTACCAACCCGAAATTTTTGCTATTTCCATAGACGTAGGTCATACAGTAAACTGCAGCAGCAGTTTGGTAACTTACTAGATGTTTTTAGTAAGATCACTAGAAATCACTGGAAATCTAGTCACTAGATTTCTAGTCCAGAAAGCTAGTGACCAATGATCACTAGATTTCTAGTGATCTCTAGTGATTTTACTAGAAACATCTAGTAAGTTACCAAACTGCTGCTGCAGTTTACTGTATGACCTACGCCTATGGAAATAGCAAAAATTTCGGGTTGGTACCCGTAGCGTTCCGCATACAGAGAACTTCGCGGTATGTATCGTATACGTGTAATCAAAATTAATACATAAATAAAACAGGGTGTCTACAGAGTTCTGATTGTCTAAATTCCAGGCCATTTCTAGGATTTCCAGGCTTACGATTACCAAAATTCAAGGATACTTGAATATACTATCCTACGAACAACTACAGAATGGATTGTGAATAAGTTATAGCATTTTTGGAAATCAGCATTTTTTTTTTTTTTTTTACGGATTTGAGAACAAGAACTCGATACCTGTCGGAGAAAAAAAAAAGAGTCGGCAGCAAAAAAATTTCAAGGATTTAAAAACTTTCGAGGATACAAAAAAATTTCAAGGATTTAAAAAAATTTAAACACCATGTGAAAACTGAATTTAAATAAAATATTACACAATATAAATTACCCCCTAAAAATATTGAACTATAGTATAACATTCTTATTAATAAAATTCGAGCATATTTTGCTATAAAAATTAAAGCAAATCTTCCGCTTCTATGTTCAACATCAAAACCAGAAGCTTATTCAAATTCTACAATATCCTTTATATTTATATTTATATTTATTAATACTTACGAGTGAAAGCTTCTGCCGTTGCCGATCGTGGATTTCTCGCCGCAAAACACGCACGTATGCACCATTTTTACTAGATTGAATTTATTGCGATACGCAAGCACATTCCCGATTCATCAACGATTTACCGAGCTTCGTTTTGAAAAACAGAGCGGTATCGCGCGTCTGAGGTCACGTGGGGTGGCACAGAGACGCAAAGCAAATGGCCACCACAGCCGTTCAATTGGTTACAGGAATTTCGCGCTACCCCCCATCCAGTAATTAATAGAGATCAGTGGCTTCACGTTCCTCTCGCTGAGCTTCTCGATCCTCTCTTTGTGCCCGGATTTGAAGTTCAGTTTGTTGCTGTTGGGACAGCATCACCATGCGGAGCACTGCTTCCATCTGGTTCATCATGTCAGGTTGGGGCGATGGAGTAGAGGATGGCTGAGATGTAGCTTGGACCGGAATTGGAGCGGAGGATTCGCGAGGGGTTTGAGAAACACTTCGTGTTTTGCGATTCATTTTTCAATAGCGATATATTTTCCAATAGCGAAATTAAACTTTCAAGAGCAAAATCAAAGACTTGTGGCACTTATAATTCAACTCAGAAGATCCCGCTTCTGACACCAATGTTATAAATTTAGCTTTAGAGCTGGAAATTATGAAATAAAGAAATGGATCCCTGAGTTGAAAGAAAGATTCAAGTCGATTACAAAGAAATTATATTGAAATATTAGCTTTTAAGTTTATTGGATTGGAAAATGTATGCGTTTCGTTTTATGTCTGAAACAAGACTGTTATTTACAACAATATTCGTCGATCAGCTATCTGTATACATCTTTTATTTGTATTCATTTCTCTTTATAACTGCTAGACTAGACTAGACTAGACTAGACTAGACTAGACTGAATGCGATATAAGGGAAATTTAATGTTAAGTGGAGGAGGAAAATACACCTTCGTAACAATATATATATATTATATGAGGTATTCTGCCCCAACTGAGACCGGTTCGGTTCCTCACCCTAATCAATATTGTTGATAATTTTTTTTTGTTATCACCAACCCAAAAGGAACCTGGGTGAATTATTTCAAATTTTTCTTCCCAGTACTTTCTGAGTTGGAAATTTTGAATTTTTCTAACGGAATAATTTTCAACTAATTATAACTCGGCCCAGGTTGGTCGGATCACGAAAAACAAGGAAATGAAAATGACTCTCAGAAATTGTACTTTTTGGATAAAATATTATTGAAATTTCATGACGTATCGTTCAGCATTATTTCTAGATTAAAGTGCAAAAGCTTGATTTTCGCCAAGTATGCCACTTTTGATTTTTTTGAAAAAATTCTCCATTATTCTACATTTGAATACAAATTTTTTGAGCCGTGTCTCATCGTGGGCAGAACTTTCTTTCTATTTTTTTTTTTTTTTAATTTTGATGCCCACGATGAGACACGGCTCAAAAAATTTGTATTCAAATGTAGAATAATGGAGAATTTTTTCAAAAAAATCAAAAGTGGCATACTTGGCGAAAATCAAGCTTTTGCACTTTAATCTAGAAATAATGCTGAACGATACGTCATGAAATTTCAATAATATTTTATCCAAAAAGTACAATTTCTGAGAGTCATTTTTATTTTCTTGTTTTTCGTGATCCGACCAACCTGGGCCGAGTTATAATTAATTGAAAATTATTCCGTTAGAAAAATTCAAAATTTCCAACTCAGAAAGTACTGGGAAGAAAAATTTGAAATAATTCACCCAGGTTCCTTTTGGGTTGGTGATAACAAAAAAAAATTATCAACAATATTGATTAGGGTGAGGAACCGAACCGGTCTCAGTTGGGGCAGAATACCTCATATATATATTAGGGTGGTTCATTTTTTTTTTTTTTTTTCTATTTTTTCATGGGCACTTGAAGAAAGTTATGAGGAATCCTAAAAAAAAAATCTGTGTAGAAAATTAAGGTGGTTCTTTACCTACTTCCCACGAAACGTGGATTGCAGAGAAGATTTTGAATACTTCTCGATGGGGGAAAAATCTGAAAAAAATCAAGCATGTAGAAGATCCTCGAGAGATTGATTTTGCATAATAATTGTTCGCGCGTAGTATAATCGATCTGATTATCTCGGCTTATTGCTGAATTATTTGAAGTGGTGGATTAGGAAGACAGGAGAGTTTTAGGTATGAAATAAGCACTCTATAGCATGTTAATAACTGGGCACACTTTCTTTATTTTGCACTGCCAGGCAGCGTAGAATTGTTACAAGTTCTCCTTTAGAAGGATGAGCGTAAACTAACTGTCCTCAACAACACGGTACTCGTTCTCGCTTGCGAGGACGGGAGTTGTTGTTTTTCTTAGTGACTAGGTATTTACTTTCGCCTCGTGAACAAACCGCCTGCCTCGTGCCATTTGGCGCGATAGATTCTTAGTTCTAGTTTATAATTAATTACAACATTCCTTCACTCTACGGAGTTACAGGTTCCTGGTCTTGTGATCGGATTGGTAATCGACATATTTGTGTGATTGGTCTGGTGTAACATGAGCGAGCCGTTTTTACGGACACCACGCGGATGTATCCATCCTGACCTGGGTAACATGCCGTGATTCTACCTAATTCCCATTTTGCAGGAGGTAGTTGTGAATTTTTTAGCAACACCAAATCACCGATTTGTATGTTGTCTTGACTCGTGGTCCATTTCAATCGTTTCTGCAGCGATTGTAAATAGTCCGTGGACCATATGTGCCAGAACCGTTCGAGCATTTGATTGACCAGTTGCCATCTGGACAGCCGATTTTCGTTTAGGTCTAACAACGACGGGCGGGGCGCTATTTTGATAACGCTGCCGACAAGGAAGTGTCCAGGAGTTAAGGCGTCGAAATTATCGACGTCATCATGCAAAGGGGCGATGGGCCTTGAATTCAAACAGCCTTCGATTTTACAAAGGAGAGTGTTCATTTCCTCAAACGTAAGAGTATGAGTCCCGATAATCCTTTTTAAGTGCGTTTTAACGCTTTTGACACCCGCCTCCCAAATGCCACCGAAGTGTGGGGCGTTTGGAGGAAGAAACTGCCAATCAGTTCCGTCTGAGGCTAGGCGATTTCGTAATTCGGTGTCTTGACTGACCCGTTCGAACTCGCGGGATAGTTCCTTGTCGGCTCCCTTAAAATTTGGGCCATTATCGCTATACATCATAGAGGGCAAGCCTCTTCTGGCTGCAAAGCGTTCGAACGCCGCTAGGAAAGTTTCCGTGCTATAATCGCTCACTAATTCTAAATGAATGGCGCGGGTACTTAAACAAATAAAAAGGGCGATATAAGCCTTGTGCGACTGACGTCCTCGACCGGGCTGATAGCGTACTTGCAGAGGGCCTGCATAATCAACACCGCTGTGGGCGAAAGGACGTGACGGAGTGACTCGGACTCGGGGAAGGTCTCCCATTTTTTGACTAGACGTACAAGCCCGTTCTCGGACGCAAGTTACACATTTGCGTACATAATTTTTTACAAGTTGGCGTGCATTTATTATCCAAAATGTTTGGCGTAAGACTCGTAACATTAAGTGAGTTCCGCCATGTAATGTATTAGTATGACAGTCAGCAATTATTAAATCTACAATGCCATGTGGTGGCAAGATTATCGGAGATTGCTCTGAATAAGGAAGCAACGAGTTTCGTAGCCGCCCGCCAACGCGAATAAGGCCGACTTCATCCAAGACAGGATCCAAACTCAAGATGGTACTTTTTTTTTAGATACCCTGCTTGGACTTCAAACTGCTCAGCTCAACCTTGAAATATCGTTCTTGTAGGTACCTGATCCAAAACTGCCGTGCAGCTAGTATTTCTGACACTGTTACAAATCTGCTCTCCGTGCTAGTGCTCGTTCTCAAAATCCTAACGAATCGTAAGACGTAAGCTGTAACGCGGAGTAGTTTTCTCCACGAGGAAAATTTTGTGATTAACTCCCACTGGTCAGGGTAGGACGTTACCGAATGAACAGATATGATAATCTTTTCCTCCAGATGAGTTTCCGGAATCTCTGTGGGCTGTTTTGGCCAGTGATCCTCAGGTAGGCTTAGCCAGCTTGGGCCATGCCACCAAAGTGAGTGTGAAAGCAATGCATTGGGATTGATACCCCGGGAGGCACAATCTGCGGGGTTACTCGCGGTAGGTACGTGCCGCCAAATGGCCATAGGCACTCGGGTTTGTACGTCGGCGACTCTATTAGCTATAAACATTTTCCATTGAGATGGGTGTTTCTTGAGCCATGCTAAGACTACAGTGGAATCCGTCCAGCAATAGACCGGCACGCGCGATAAACTCAGGGCGTTTTGTACGTACTCTACCGTGTGAGTGAGGAGGACAGCAGCTGCCAATTCTAAACGCGGAATGCTCATTGGCTTTATGGGAGCTACCTTGGTTTTTGACATAATCAACGTAATGATTATATGGTGATCATCGTTGATTACCTTTAGGTAGACAGCGGACGCGTACGCGTGGCTCGAAGCGTCCGAAAATCCATGGATTTCAAGGTGAAGTGACTGGGGACTTCTCCCGGTCCAGCGAGGGATGGTTACTTCCTGTATTTGAGGTAACTCTGAGGAATAAGTCTCCCATACTTGAGCTAAGTCGCTTGGTAGCGGAGCGTCCCAGCTGACTTGCGCAATCCATAAACGTTGCATAAAGATCTTGGCGACGATAACTACTGGAGAGATCCAACCGAAAGGATCGTAGATCTTCGCAATCACGGATAAAACTGATCTTTTTGTAAGGGTGAATGACTCTAATGGGGACATTCTGAACTTAAACGCGTCGTTAAGTGGGTTCCAATACATGCCGAGTAGTCTTATGCCTTCATCTTCTTGGAACATTTTATCCGCCGAGATCGCGTGTTGCTTAACGGGGATGTCGTTAAGAAGTTCGGGACAATTACTAGCCCATTTGCTCAGTACGAAGCCGCCCGCCTTGGCGAGCTCCGTCGTTTGAAAGCGTTTTTCTTTTGCGCTATCTAAATCATCGGCGCCGAAAAGTGTATCGTCGACATAAATTTGATCACGTAATATGGAAACCGCCGCTGGATAGAAAGCTCCTTCATCTTCAACCAATTGTTTAATTACCCGATTCGCGAGATAAGGAGAGGAGGCTGCGCCGTAGGTGACGGTAAGCAACCTATAGGTTTGAATAGGACCATCCGCGCGTGGTCGAAACAGGATTAACTGGTAATAAGTGTCCTTTGGTTCAACCCAAATTTGACGAAACATTTTTGTGATATCCGCGGAAAAAACGTAGAGCGGATCGCGCCATTTCATGATCACATCGCGGATGTCGGCTTGTAATTTCGGCCCGACGAGTAAGTGATCATTAAGTGAACGGCCATTAGATGTAGGCATTGACGCGTTGAATACGACACGTAAACGCGTTGTTGTACTGTCTTCTCGTAAGACTGGGTGGTGTGTCAGGTAAAGGCGTTGTTTTGAAACAGAGTTTATTTCGTCATCATCCACGAGACACATGTGTCCTAATCGAAGATATTCGTTTAGAAACTCCTGATACAATAGCGCGTGTTCGGGTTTACGAGCTAGCCGCTTTTCCAGTTTATTATATGACGAAAGGGCGATGAAATAGGATTCACCGATATCCAGTGGGGGTTGTGTTTTAAACGGTAAACTAACGATGTACTTGCGGTCGTCGGCCCGCGAATGAGTCTTTGCGAAATGAGCATCGCATTGTTTTTCCTCCTCGGTGAGGAATTGTTTGTGCGGAAGTTCCTCATTTTCCCAGAGACGAGTTAGTGTAGTATCAAGGTCGTGCACGAGATTGCAGCGATTTATATTAACCCTTGCAGTGATAGCCCCTTGATTAGAAACCGGTCCTGACAAAACCCATCCAAAAATTGTGTTTTGGGCGATAGGTTCATCGTGAGAGCCTTTTATAAAACCGTTAACGAAAATGGAACTATACAGATCGGCACCTATGAGAAGGTCGATTGGAGTAGTGGAGTCGGGCTCTGGATCGGCTAACGGAATATTCATTAGTTGGGTCCAATTATGTTTACGGGCTATCTTTGCAGGTTTGTACGAAGTTAGTTTGTGGAGAATGAGC
Organism: Tenthredo mesomela; assembly: GCA_943736025.1. Taxonomy (NCBI): domain Eukaryota; kingdom Metazoa; phylum Arthropoda; class Insecta; order Hymenoptera; family Tenthredinidae; genus Tenthredo; species Tenthredo mesomela. Next base: position 11,922,882 of record OX031018.1, read on the forward strand.
GCACAAGCAGGGATCGCAGGACCCTTACCATGACAAGCCTCTATAGTAAACGAAGCAACCGACGTTGCTGTAGCAGTTTGAATGTCACCGATACCAAATACCGTAGAATTGACACGTTGGCGAGGGGCTCGAAGCTGCTGCACTACAGATTCGGTAATGAGCGTAGCTTCGGAACCTTGATCGAGCAGGGCTCTTAATTTCTGTTCTCGACCCGAACTCGTCTTCACTAAAACCCAAGCAGTTGCTAATAAAACAGTTTTTTGTTTAGCGTCGCGACTTATATGGCAATTCGAAAAACTGGCGTTCGGCACTGTCTGAGTTGTCTCAAGTGGTTGCTGAACCATCACATTCGTAGATGCGCTACTGGTTGTTGCTGGGTCAGAAGACGAACTCGTGCCGAAATGTAAGAGTGTATGGTGTTTGCGTTTACATTTATTACAGACATTTTTGCTTGGACATTCCGTCGGAAAATGACCTGGTTTTAGGCAGTTGAAGCACCGTTTGTTTTCTCGGACAAGAGCTACTCTATCATTCACTGACTTACCCTTGAAAATGTCGCATAGATAAGTCGGGTGATTAGCTGTGCAAGTTATGCACTGTTTAATCGATGTGGCTAAATGCGATCGCACAGATTTGTTTGGTGTATACTTGTGTTTGCCGGAAGAGCTTGAGTTTTTCCCGGCGTCGGGGCAAGTGCCCAAGGCTTCGAGGGTCCGGATACGCGTATTAAGAAAGGATGTCAAATCTGTAAACTTGGGGTAGTCAGCCGTATCACCTAACTTTGTTTCCCATTCACGACGAGTGACTTGGTCCAGTTTTCTAACAAGATGGAAAACCAATAGATCACTCCAATTATCTACATCGCGTCCAAGATTCTTCAACGAGGAAGTGACATCATTCGTTCGGTCCCGCAAATTTTTTAAATCTTTAAGTGTATCCGTACCGACGTCCTTCAAATCGTACAATTCAACTAAATGTGCGTTGATTATAGCGCGTTTGTTATCATAACGGTCTTTGAGTGTTTGCCAGGCAGAGGCGTAATTATTTTCGTTAACAACAACGTTTTTTAGCAAAAGTTCTGCTTCCTCTGACAGACTAAGTTTTAAATAATGCAGCCTTTGAACATTAGTAAGTGCTAGATTATCTGCGATAAGCGACTGAAACAAATCCTTAAAATTAGTCCACTCCGTATATTTACCGGAGAATTTAGGCAATTCAATGCGAGGTAGTTTTACCGTATTGAATTGATGACCTTGCGCTTGTGTACCGTGGACATGGGTTCCAGGTGGGATTGGTGGGGCCTCGGGCATCACATTTTCCAGCTCGGCGATCATGCAGTCACTCGCTGAATTATAGGAATCTTCAGCGCGTTTGAATAGGTCCTCCTTGAAGTAAGGCTCCTCCAGATCGTCATCCGTGGCTGCGTTGTCTATGCGAGCATGGAGGGATTGACATCTTAGCCAATAATCATCTAGGAGTTGCAACCGGTGCTTAATAACCGCTGGAGTGCGTTTAGCTTGGCCGATCTTTCGAAAGTTAGTTTCGGCATTATCTATTAGTCGAATTAGGGTAGTTTGTTCACCCAGTAGAGCATCCATATTGGCAGCCTGTAGTGGTGAAGCTGTCAAGAGTAGGAGAGATTATCTCACGATAGTTCAATGGTAAACACAAGTCGTGTTCGAGGTTTCGTCCACGTACGACAGCCTAGAGTCAACACTTCAGGACAATACAGCCGACTGCGTGGCGTGTGTGTGCGTATGGATTTGTGCGTATTAGTAATACATCGCGTGAATGTATTGCGTTCTTGTCCAGCGTTGTATGTCGTTGGTGTAACGTGTGATACTTTTACACTTTATTTTAAACGATTATTGCTAACGTTTAGTTATCAATTTAAGACACTCACTTGTTAATGGTAAGTTTAAACACAGTCCACAGTTTTTTTTCTTTTAAGGTACTTTCAATCACTCTCTCTTTGTAACTACGCAATTGTTCAACCACTTATCCGGCTCGAAGGACCATTTGTTCGCGCGTAGTATAATCGATCTGATTATCTCGGCTTATTGCTGAATTATTTGAAGTGGTGGATTAGGAAGACAGGAGAGTTTTAGGTATGAAATAAGCACTCTATAGCATGTTAATAACTGGGCACACTTTCTTTATTTTGCACTGCCAGGCAGCGTAGAATTGTTACAAGTTCTCCTTTAGAAGGATGAGCGTAAACTAACTGTCCTCAACAACACGGTACTCGTTCTCGCTTGCGAGGACGGGAGTTGTTGTTTTTCTTAGTGACTAGGTATTTACTTTCGCCTCGTGAACAATAATAATTCAAAAAAGTTATTAACAAATTGATGGAAAAAAAACTGTTCAAGAAATTAGCCGATGACCCAACTTTTTTTTTAGGTGAAAATTATTTTTTAATTTTTCTGAATACGTATAATTTTTTTCAGAATTTTGTTAAATCTTTGAAAATTGCGTTTTTTCATACCTGACAAAACGCGATTTTCAAAGATTTAACAAAATTCTGAAAAATTCATACGAATTCAGAAAAATTAAAAAATAATTTTCACCTAAAAAAAAAGTTGGGTCATCGGCTAATTTCTTGAACCGTTTTTTTTTTCCATCAATTTGTTAACAACTTTTTTGAATTATTATTATGCAAAATCAATCTCCCGAAGATCTTCTACATGCTTGATTTTTTTCAGATTTTTTGCCCATCGAGAAGTATTCAAAATCTTTCCTGAAATCCACGTTTGGTGGGAAGTAGGTAAAGAACCACCTTAACAACTGTAACGTGGCAAAACGTTAAGACCTCCTCCTTACCAGCCTTACGCACGTACCGAGTGCCAAAACTCCAATTTCCGTGGTTTAAACCCGTGCCGCCGTGTCCCGCGGAGCCATATTGACGACATGCGTCTGCTAACAGCCGACCGATAGCCGTCAACGCTCGCCGGACAGGTGGTAATGAGAATAACCATCCCTAGCGGAAAGGAGAGTCAGTCTGCCTTCGCGTACGGTACGAGACACTGGGTATTGAGGCCGACAAGAAGCCAGAGAGAGAGAGAGAGATAGATAGATAGATAGATAGATAGATAGATAGATAATTTATTCTTGTCCATGGCAATATTGGACAATATCACTATAATACATATATATACAGAAATTTACATCCATAGGTAGTGATCAAAAGAAGAGAAAAACAGTAGGTTACAGAGCAAGACAAAAAAAAATCATAAAGCTAACTTAAAAATACCTAAGACTAGCCTAGCGAGAGGATGCTCGAGAGAACTCCGTATCGAACAGATACTGCCGAAGGGAATGCTTAAAACCCGAGTACGAACGGATGCCGCGAAGGTCGGGAGGGAGCGAGTGCCACAAGTAGACGGCGGAGACCGCAAACGACCTTCGGTAGGCCTCGGTGCAGAAACGGGGGATAAGGAAATCGCCCCTATCCCGCCTAGACGGAGCAGCACAGGACTCTGGGCGCGCGAGAAAAAGGGCCCGCAGGTAATCAGGGATCCCGGAACGGATGGAGATGTAAAACAGAGAAAAAAGGAAGAGGAAAAAGCAAAGGAAAAAGATCCTACGATCCCGCGCACTCAGCCACCCGAGCTCGCGACGAAAAGGTGTGATATGCTCGTCCATGGCTACCCCGCACACGAAGCGGACACAACAGTTGAAAAGGCGCTGCAGGCGAACATTTAGCACCCCGGGTATATCGCAATAGACCACAGAGCAGTAGTCAAGCAGGGGGAAAACAAGCGCCGTAATAAGGCGCACGCGCAAAGGCCTCGAAAACAGGCGCCGCAAGATGGAAAGATGGCGAAGCGCACGGTGCACCTGATGAGAAACGGCATCCACCTGCGGGACCCAAGAGAGCGAGTTATCAATTAGAAGCCCGAGATTGCGGACAGTCTGAGACCAGGGAATAGCCGTACCATTCACGGTTACCTGCGGGAGATCACTGGAGTTTAGCCTCGTAATAAAAGGCAGACTGCCGAGAAAAATGAACTGAGTCTTGGTGGAGTTAAGACGCAGCGAGTTCGCACACGACCAGTCGTGTATCGCCGCCACATCCTCATTCAGCCGCCGGATGGCATCGGGGACATCATCGATGGTACAGTGCAGATAAATCTGAAGATCATCCGCATAGAGCAAGTGGTGGGAGTGAGAGAGAACTTGGCGGAGGTCGTTAATGAAGATGACAAAAAGTAACGGCCCAAGGACAGAGCCCTGCGGAACCCCCTGATCAAGAGTTGCCCAAGAAGACAGCTCACCAGAAGGCCCGACCACAGCCTGCGACCGCCCGCGAAGATAGCTGGACACCCAGGTTAGGGCGTGCTGTGAGAAGCCAAGAGCAAGAAGCTTAGAGAGGAGGACTGAATGAGGTATGGAGTCGAAGGCTTTAGTAAAATCGAACAGGACCAGCAAGGTTACCCGACGATTATCGATAGCACGGCGCACGTCTTCAGTTAGTAGAAGAAGAGCGGTCTGAGTATTGAGACCCTGGCGGAAACCAGACTGTCGAGGGTCAAGTAACGACCGACTTTCAAGGAAAGTCGTGATTTGCATCAGCACGACGCGCTCGAGGACCTTGGAAAACAGGCAGAGGTTCGCCACGGGGCGCATCTGCTGGAGCGAAGACGGTGACTTGACCTTAGCCAGCGGAGTGATCTTGGCTCTCTTCCAGGCATCCGGGAAAACCACAGAGCTAAGCGACAGATTCAAAAGTTGCAGCAGAAAAGCAAAAATGGCCGGAAGGGCATCCTTCACGTTGCGCAGCGATAGATCATCCACACCACGGGATTGAGACGTGAAATGAGATACTGCGTCAGAGAGAGCTTTCGGGGAGATATCCCTGAAATAGAACAGAGAATCGTCATATACCGGCGGAGGGAGAGCAGAGAAAAATTCGGAGACTTCCAGATCGGCACCCGAGCGGCAAGAGACCGCCGCGAAATGCGTATTCAATTCCTCCACGGAGAAGCCAGCACAATCGCTCTTTTTGGAAGGCGCAAGTCCAAGGGATCTCAGCTCTCTCCAGAGATCACGAGCGCAGGATAGGCCAGAAAGCCTATCAGCATAAAAGGAGGAGCGCGCCGCGGCGATGCACTTATGAAGCGAGTCCCGGGCGCTACGGAAAACCAAGAGAGCCGAGCGACATCGCGAACGCTTGTAACAGCGATATAGAGCATCACGGGCACGTTCTTGCGCTAGGAGCTCAGGCGTGATCCAAGGTGGAGTAGTTCGCTTAGGTTTGAAGGAACAATACGGAGCAAGCACATCAAGAGCTTCGGTGAGATTGCCTTGTAGGCAGCACAGCATGTCGTCGACCGATGAGGGGGAGAAAAAGGAGTCCCAATTTGCGGCGTCCAGAGCACGGGTGAAATCATCAGCAGAGAAAGTACGGTAAGAGCGCGCAGAGATGAGTCCAGACTCTACCGGTGCAGGCCAGGCGAGGCACACAAAGATAAGATCATGGCCAGCTATGAACGGCATATGAGATTGCCCGTGGTTCATGACGAAGTCGCGATGACTGACTAGGCAAAGATCGAGCAGAGAGTCAGCTCCAAGAGAATGAAAGGTAGGCGCGTAAGGCACCATGTAGAGTGCACGATTATGGCAGAAGGCACGTACATTTTCAGCATCATACGTATCAGTGAGCTGATTTGCATTGAAGTCACCCAGCACTATAGAAAAGGTGTAGTCACTCGCGAAGCGGTCCAAATCGGCGCCAAACGATGCTAGGTTGGCTGTCTTCGGAGGACTTTAAACCACAGCGACAAGAAACGGCGGAATAGAGACAGACTTGATTTCCACGAGAAGGTACTCCGGGGATGCAGAGTATAGAGACGGCGAGACGGCCAGAACTTTGGAGCGGAGAGAGTCGCAGACGTACAATGCCACGCCACCACCAATCTTTCCGTCGCGGTCATTCCGAAGAATGGTGAAACCGGACAAAGAGACCGAGGAATCTATGACTTCCGAATTGAGCCAGGACTCGGTGACCGCTATGAGGTGATACGCAGAGGCCACGAAATGACGACGTAAATAATCTAGGTGGCCACGAATGGAAATGGCGTTTATGTGGCAGATGTTCAGTGAGGAACGCGACGGAGCAGAGAGAGGCTGGTTGCTCATAGAGCAGCGTCATTGCGGAGACGGTGAGAGCGTAGAGACGGAGATAGACTGTGATGTAGACGGAGGCACATCCAGTCGACCACCCCGAGACAATGTAGGTGCAGTACCGCGGCCACGACCACGACCGCGTCCACGTGCAGACACAGAGCCAGACAAGCCGGAACGCTGGGACAGGTCCAGACCTGCGTGAGAAGGAGAGGCAGAAGGCGACTCAGCCTCGAACGCTTCGAGATCCTCAACCGAACGAATACGCCGGGTACGTTCGCCATCCCGGAGCTTGATGAGAACGACACCTCCACTGTGCCAGACATATTTGAAACCCCTAGCTTTAGCTGCAGATTTAGTGGCAACAAGGAGTTTGTGAACCTCACTGGGAAGAGCCTCGTTCACGTTAATGGTGAAAATGGGGCCGGCTGGCTGAGGATCTAGGCTAGAGGTACGAAGTACACCCTTGCTCTTCTTAGCCGCAAGGAAACGGAGGCATAATTCGCGAGAGCGCAGCCTAGCAATAACGGGCAGCGGGGTGTCCTTCCGACGAGCTTTAGAGCGAGACACCAGAAAACGCGAGGACAAAACATCACCGTCCAGCAGAGCGAGTCCGAGGGCGGCAGCAACTAGAGAGACAACGTCCGAGGTGGCATCCGACGAGGCGCAGGGGACTCCAGAGAAAATCAGTTCGGGTCCACGGAGGAGAGCCGAAGTACGCCGCATTTCCTGCTCGCCAGCTAAGCGATGGCGCCCAGAAAAGCCAGAAAGATCCGGGACACACAGCCAGAGAAAAGACCAAAAGAAGTGCAGATAGACAGATGAGGCAGAAGAGAGTGCAAGCCAGAGGAAGGCTTGCAGTTAGGCGCATGCAAGAGATCTGCAAAAAAGAGGCCCGAAGGCAGAAAGCGGCAGTAGAAGCTCAAAAAGGCAGGAGCGAAGAGAGATGCATGCAAGCGTACTTACGGAGAGAGATAGATAGATAGATAGATATTTATTTTTGACCATAGCAATGTTGGTACAATCCTACCCTGCATTTACAATACTGTATGCAGGGTAGGCGGAGAGAAATCTTAACCTAACTTAAAACTAGGTAAAGAGAGAGAGAGGAGTACATGACGTACAGAGTAAGCAGACAGGTTGTATATGTAGGTATATTTATATACCTACATATATAGAAACACCCGCATTCGCACGAGGGACAAGGGAAACCGCCGGAAAAACCTTGTCCAGGTGTAGCCGGATCCAAGCTCAAACCACCGTGAGTCAAGTTTGCGCCTGAACGGCGTGACCCGTCTTACATTTTTTGCAGGCTGCCGCTCAGGCCTTCCTTGACTCGCTTGGGGATTTGAACTCAGGTCCTCCCGCTCCATAGTCTCGAGTGCTAGCACTACGCACTACGCTACTACTGTCGGTAAGAGAGGAGAGAGAGAGAGAGAGAGAGAGAGAGAGAGAGAGAGAGAGAGAGAGAGAGAGAGAGAGAGAGAGAGAGAGAGAGTAATTTTAAGTGACTAGTTTTAAGTGAGTGTTACGTGAGTGTAAGTGAGTGTTTGTTTGCGAGTGACAATTCACCGGAGATTGACTAGGCCCGATCTCTAGTCAAAGACCCGTGAACCACCCTAAAAAGCCCTACGAGCCTCGACCCGATCCTGCGTTCATCGTTCAACCGATCTCGCGATCCGTTGGAATTAAAATAACCAGGACGGAGTCACGTGTTGTTTGTCGTGCGTAGAGCCGTGCCAATTTTGGTCACCGCTGCGCCGATATTCACCGTGATCGCGCCGACGCTATAGAGCCACGGACTGCTGACGTCACACGGAGCACTCAGTTGCTACGAGTCAGAGTTTCGTCGCTTCCCTAGCCATCCCCTCCGCCCCCCCCCCCCCCCCGCCGCCGCTGGACAGCGCGCCGCGTCAGTCTTCAGAGAGACATAGAGAGAGGCACGCAATCTCGCTACAGTGACCGCTGACTGTCAAGTAGCCAGACCGAGAGAGCTACCGACCGTCTAAGACGACCGTCGCCTTCGTATTAACAATTGCAATAGAAGAGTAGAGTAGAGTCAATATTCTTAAATATAACCTACGCCAGGTAGCGGGCGTGTTGAATAATTCGCAACCTTTTCTTTTTTTTCTTTTTTGAATAAAGCTAAGTGATAATATATCTGGTGTCATTATTCCTCGCCCCCACGAAATCCCTCTATCCCTAGTAGCTAGCCGGAGGGTCCCAGAGAAAGAGAGAGGACTTCTACGCGAAGTCTGGCGCCCAACAACATCCCCTACCTACAAGTTGGGCCTGGTTTGTATTCGGCTTAATTATTCCGGGGTACCCGAGCCCCAGGAAAACCCGTTACACAACATTGGAAAATATTTCGAGGTCGCTACCGGCGATTGAAATAATTTAATTGGAAAAGTGGAATATAAGTCGTAAGGAATCTTCAAAACAGTTTGACTATTTGACAAATATATCCAGCTTACTCTCCGTGACAAATATATGACCTAGAATTATTCACTTTGTCTTCTACTCACATGCGGACGATTTTATTTTATTTCATTTTTTTATTTTATTTTATTCATTTTTTATTTTTTATTTTTTACTTTTTTTTTTCGCTCTTCTCCATCAATTCTGAATGATGTATCGAAAATGATCGTTATTTCCTTTATGCCTCGGTAGCGACCTCTAAACATTGTCCAATGTTGTCAAGTTTTTACACAGATTTTTTTTTTTTTGATTCCTCATAACTTCATTCGTGTGCCCATGAAAAACAAGAAAAAAAAAAAAAAAATGAACCACCCTAATATATACCGCGAGGACTAGGTGAAAGCGAATGGTCCATCCGCCCAAGCACCTAATATTTCGTATTTTTAGGGGGATAGCCACTCGTTGCACTGAAAATCCCTAAGGTGATTTTGGCGCGCGGTCGATGCAACCCGGCAGCCATTGTTGATACAAGCCGGCTGACTGTCAATACATCGCGGAAGGTAGACATGTGTGGTTATGTTCGTTTATTTGAAGCTATAATGATAAATAAAGTGTGTAGTGACTCTATCGTTCGAAACCTATTAATTCATACCATATGTGAATTTATCGGACCAGTCGAACCAAATTTTTAAGTCTTCTAACTGAAGCTCACCTCTATATAGAGCGTGCAATCTCCAGATAGACCGAAAAAAACGGAAGTGCATCATAATTATTTTTTCAAGTAAAAATTCCTTCAGCCCGGGTTTGAACCGGGACCTCCGCATTTGTACTGCGACGCCTTGTCCAATTAGACCACTGAAGGACTGAAGGAATCTTTACTTGAATTTCATGTTATTGTCATTGACCTCTTAGTCCACAGGTCTGTGTTTATTTCATTGTGTAGTGACTCTATCGTTCGAAACCTATTAATTCATACGATATGTGAATTTATCGGACCAGTCGAACCAAATTTTTAAGTCTTCTAACTGAAGCTCACCTCTATATAGAGCGTGCAATCTCCAGATAGACCGAAAAAAACGGAAGTGCATCATAATTATTTTTTCAAGTAAAAATTCGAAAAAATTTGAAAAAATAATTATGATGCACTTCCGTTTTTTTCGGTCTATCTGGAGATTGCACGCTCTATATAGAGGTGAGCTTCAGTTAGAAGACTTAAAAATTTGGTTCGACTGGCCCGATAAATTCACATATCGTATGAATTAATAGGTTTCGAACGATAGAGTCACTACACAATGAAATAAACACAGACCTGTGGACTAAGAGGTCAATGACAATAACATGAAATTCAAGTAAAGATTCCTTCAGTCCTTCAGTGGTCTAATTGGACAAGGCGTCGCAGTACAAATGCGGAGGTCCCGGTTTAAACCCGGGCTGAAGGAATTTTTACTTGAAAAAATAATTATGATGCACTTCCGTTTTTTTCGGTCTATCTGGAGATTGCACGCTCTATATAGAGGTGAGTTTCAGTTAGAAGACTTAAAAATTTGGTTCGACTGGTCCGATAAATTCACATATGGTATGGATAAATAAAGTGAATACAACCTACGTGAATAAGCTATGGATATTTATTGATGCCTCAACCCTAGGATACAATTAATAATTTTGTTCGAATTGGTTGTTCTCGATGAACTCTTTGATTCTGATTAATTTCCAGTTATAGCTTAGGTTAATTCGTTGATTGCATTAAGATATCATTTAAAACTGATTATTCGATTTTTGATAAATATTCCTAGCTTATTCACGTAGATTTTATTCACTTTATTTATCATTTGCGTCGAATAAACGAACATAACCACACAGTCAGCCGGCTTGTATCAACAATGGCTGCCGAGTTGCATCGACTGCGCGCCAAAATCACCCTAGGGATTTTTTCAGAGCAACGAGTGGCTATCCCCATAAAAATACGAAATATTAGGTGCCTGGGCGGATGGACCATTCGCTTTCACCTGGTCCTCGCGGTATATAGGGTGTGCCAAAAAAAAAAAAATTCAAATGCACATCAACATTCCGGTAGAGCATCTCAAATGGAATATCTCAGCCAAATATGAGCTCTTAATATTGATATTTAGAACTGCCTAATTTCGTTACTAATTTTAGTTACTAATTTTAGTTACTGAAATAGGCAGTTCTAAATATCAAAATTAAGAACTCATATTTGGCTGAGATGTTCTATTTGAGATGCTCTACCGAAATTTTGATGCGCGTTTGAAAAATAAATTGTTTTTCCCAGAGTCGTATGACTCTATGACGCTATGACTCAATGTTTATAGGTGAATATCTCTTAATCGGTGAGAGTTAGGAAAATTCTATCTCACTACTTTTTTGTAGAGCGTGATATTTCTTATAAGAGTCTGTATTCAGATAGTTTCTAAATCAAGCCGGTTACGAGAAAAAACAATTCGAAAATTTTGCGATTTTTTTTTCACGTGTTATTCAAATCAAAAATGGGAAAACTGACTTAGGCAGTTCTAAATATCAAAATTAAGAGCTCATATTGGGCTGAGATATACTCTTTGAGATGCTCTACCAGAATATTGATGTGCGTTTGAAGTTGTTTTTTTTTTTTTTGGCACACCCTAATATATACAGGGTGGTCCATTTAAGTTGGCACAGCAGGATATCTTGAGAACCACCCATTTCAGAGAAAGATGTTTGCAATAAAAATTTCTTGACTTGAAGGGGGCAAAACACTGTGCTATCGCACAGTGGTCCCAAATCTCAAAAAGCTGGCCAAAACTAGAAGGTATTGTTGAATGTGAACGAAATTCGCTACTCGGGGGTTCTCAAGACCGCTGATTACGAATTTGAGATCAAATTTTCAAAAAACAAGATGGCGACCCAAAAACGAAGGACCACTTTCTTCAAAATTGAATCAATCTCAACGAAATTTGGTACTCGGAGGGTTTTCGAGGTTGCTGATTACGAGTCTGACGTCAGATTCGAACAAAAACAAAATGGCGGCCAAAAATGGCGGATCCTTTTCTTCAAAATTGAATCAATCTTAACGAAATTTGGTACTCGGGGGATTTTCGAGGCTATTGATTACGAATCTGACGTCAAATTCGAACAAAAACAAAATGGCGGCCCAAAATTGCGGATCACTTCCTTCAAAATTGAATCAATCTCTACGAAATTTCATACTTGCGGATTTTCCAAGTCGCCGATTACGAATCTATTATTAAGAACGAAGGAATGTATTATGTATTACATATATGTGGGATATAGGAGTTTGGTAAAGTATAGGAATAATTAATACAAATTCAAAGATAATGCTCATTTAATGAAAAATTAAAATAAATATTACATTATTTCAGCTTAGAAGGTGTATTCGTACAGATAGCGATAAAATTCACCAGATTTATTATTTCAATGATTTCGTGGGCTTTGCTAGCATTGTCATTCAAATGGTTTACCAACAAATGAAATAATTCCTTTCGAGTAAAACCAGTCTCTTCACCCCGAGTAAAAATGATTTTATAGAATTATATAGAATTATATAGAATTGTTCTATATAATTCTATAGAAATATTGGCCCGATAGAAATATATAGAATTCTATGTAATTTTATAAAATTCTATAAAATTCTATAAAATTCTATGAAATTCTATATAATTCTATAAAATTATACTGAAGCCGGACTCTTTGCCTAATTTGAAACGAAAAGAATAACAAAGCATGGGTAGATTTTTTAAGAATCGAGTAAAAATGATTTTATATAATTATATATAATTAGAGAAGATTATAGAATTATAATAAGATATATATTATAAGATTATAGAATTATGTATAAAAATCCATGTAAGTTTCTTAGAACTTTATATAATTATATATAACTTTATAGAGTTATATAGAATCATATAGAGTTCCATAGAGGATGCAAAACAAGCTTATAAGTGGGTTTTATAACTCTATAAAGTTATATATAATTATATAGAGTTCTATATAGCATCCAAAATAAGCTCGTGTGTAAGTTTTATAGAATTTTATATAATGATATATAACTTTGTAAAGTTATATAGAATCATATGGAGTTCTATATAGGATCCAAAACAAGCTTATATGTGGGTTTTATAGAACTCTACATAGTTATATATAACTCTATAAAGTTATTATATAATTATATAAAGTTATATGTAATTTATATAGAAAAATTCTATGAAACTTACATATAAGCTTATTTTGGATTCTATATAGAACTCTATATGATTCTATACAACTCTATAAAGTTGTATATAATTATATAGAGTTCTATAAAACCCACATATAAGCTTGTTTCGGATCCTATATAGAACTCTGTATGATTCTATATAACTCTATAAAGTTATATATACTTATATAAAGTTATATGTAATTGTATAGAATTCTATAAAACTTACATACCGCGAGGACCAGGTGAAAGAGAATGGTCCATCCGCCCAGGCAGCTAATATGTCGTATTTTTAGGGGGATAGCCACTCGTTGCACTGAAAATCCCTAGGGTGATTTTGGCGCGCGGTCGATGCAACTCGGCAGCCATTGTTGATACAAGCCGGCTGACTGTCAATACATCGCGGAAGGTAGACAAGTGTGGTTATGTTCGTTTATTTGAAGGAAATGATAAATAAAGTGAATAAAACCTACGTGAATAAGCTATGGATATTTATTGATGCCTCAACCCCAGGATACAATCAATAATTTTGTTCGAATTGGTTGTTCTCGATGAACTCTTTGATTCTGATAAATTTCCAGTCATAGCTTAGGTTAATTCGTTGATTGCATTAAGATATCATTTAAAACTGATTGATCGATTTTTGATAAATATTCCTAGCTTATTCACGTAGGTTTTATTCACTTTATTTATCATTTGCTTCAAATAAACGAACATAACCACACTTGTCTACCTTCCGCGATGTATTGACAGTCAGCCGGCTTGTATCAACAATGGCTGCCGAGTTGCATCGACCGCGCGCCAAAATCACCCTAGGGATTTTTTCAGCGCAACGAGTGGCTATCCCCCTAAAAATACGAAATATTAGCTGCCTGGGCGGATGGACCATTCTCTTTCACCTGGTCCTCGCGGTATAAGCTTATTTTGGATCCTGTATAGAACTCTACATAATTCTATGTAACTCTTTAAAGTTGTATATAATTACATAGAGTTCTATAAAACCCACATATAAGCTTGTTCTGGATCCTATATAGAACTCTATATGATTCTATATAACTCTATAAAGTTATATTTAATTATATAGAGTTCTATAAAACTTACATGGATTTTTATATATAATTCTATATAATTCTATACAATTCTATATAACTTTTATATAACTCTATATAATTATATATAATCATATACAATCATTTTTACTCGGGACTGCTATTCTGAGAGCCTGAAAGAATGAATGTAATGGTGAGACAACAATACATAATTTTGAAGAATTATTAACTTCGTTATGAAAATGATAGTAGAATCCGATAGACTAATAATAATATTGCAATCAACATTTTCCAGCAAACCAATCGGAAGAACCAATCGTTTGACGTCGCGTCGGTCGCACCCGCGCCGCGCGCCTGAGGTGAAGACCTGCGTCTATTTATAAAAAAATTTACCAAAACGAAAAAGGCAGTTTTAGGCAGCTAATTTTTGGATATGTTCTATTGAAGAGTGTAAAGAATCATGTGAGACCCGACCGGTCGTAGAATTCTGTAGAATTATTAACTTTTACTCAACCTATACACAATTTTTTTTCGTTGCGGGCACCTAAATTCACCAAAGCTACTCACATATGTGATTGCTCGGTGTGTCGTTGATATGAAAAGCTCTACTGATATAATAAATGTACTTACTTTCCGGTGGAAGTTCCATTTTGCAAAATTAAAATTGGTCAATTTCACTCACAGTTATTCAACTTTAAACACAGCGTAGTTTTCAGAGGCTAGTGCGTGGTCGATACTACCTTCTCGAGGGTTCCGTTACGAATGACACCCCATTGGCTGAATGCGACATTTGCCACTACCTGACCCTTGGAAGGATCGGGGAATATACCCCTTTACCTGACTCAGTACTTTAAATTCCTTAAATAGAAACTTCATATTTTGAGTTTTGGCCGGATATTTGGGATTTGGGACCACTGTGTATCGTACTTTCCATATGGTGGAGGTTTACCAGGTCATTTAGAGGTTAACATTGTTTTTTTCAATGGGAACGTATACTTTTTTTCACAGATTCGCATTATACACTGAATAATACAAAACTTTTATCCCACGTTTTTTTTTTCTATGACATAAATTTTTTTTAATTTTTCCAAATTTTTTTTATTTCTAATTTTTTTTGGTCCATTTTTCACAACGTTTTGAGAAATGTATTGAAGTGAATGGGTATAATTTTGAGCATCTGGTGAGATAAATTTATTTTTGAATTATAATTTACTGTTTTATTGCAGATATTTGAAAAAAAAAAATTTATTTAAAAAAATTGATGTCATGGACAAAAAAAATCAGGACAAAAGTTTTGTATTTTTCAGTGTAAAATGCGAATCTGTAAAAAAAATTATACGTTCTTATTGAAAAAAACAATGTTGACCTCCAAATGACCTTGTAAACCTCCAGCATTTGAAAAGTACGATAGCACAGTGTTTTGCCCCCTTCAAGTCAAGAAATTTTTATTTCAAACATCTTTCACTTAAATGGGTGGTTCTCAAGATATCCTGCTGTGCCAACTTAAATGGACCACCCTGTATACTGTATATGCCTACATGTGCCTACGGTATAATGTGCGCTAAAATCCCGCTGTCGATCATTGACGTTGATCGTGACGTGAATTTCGCGTCATATATCGTGTTTTCTGGTGTCAACAGTTAAGTATTTACATTTAAATCTACAATATCAATTTATGAATTGTTATTTTTCGCATACCTCGACGAAAACCAGCGAGTATGCCCCTGCGACTGTTTCATAACCTCAAAATCATGTTCTGTTGATTATATTACTAATATTCTTTCATTGAATATGATTTGATAATTATACAGTGAAATCAAGCTGTATGATGTAGTAGTTATAATTTGATCCCGATACGACCATAAGTACATGGGCGATTTTCTCAAATATCAACTTAGACTGGGGTCTTATATCACCTCTTATTATTGTGTAACTATTTTGTTCAGATTTTTGTAAATCAATTTCATACATTTTTATGTGAGTTTTATGTCAGTGCAAATCAACCTTTTGAACGATTTTAATTTTAATATTGGTATCCCTTTACATACCGGGAAGATTTCTTGATAGTATACACCTGACTGCCGTCGATTGCGCATGCGCCGAATAATTCATTTTCATTGGTCGGTAAGATCGTCCCGGCATAGTATTCTGACGTAGGAGGCACGGGTGCCAACATGCGAAAAATTAAGCGAGAGCTGTCGACTCTGGCGCGTAAAGTAGTCAATCGAGGTTATGTTGATATTTATTTTAATTCGACGTTAATTATTGAAAAAAAAAGGAAAAATAGCACGGACTAGCAGTTTTTAATAACGTAGTCCATTTCGGAAGATTATTCAATGGGAAAAACAACAATTAATCGTTACAAAAATCATCTTAAAGTGATTTGTTGAAAGATAAAATCTAAAATCAAATCTGAAAGATTATTATTAAGTAACAGTCTGGACAAACTGAGGCAGGTGAGTGAAAATAACGTTTATTGAAAAAATATTCTTCATTCACATCGAATCAAAGCAAGCAATCAGCTGTTCGGAAGAAATTCCGACGGTTCTTTCAGAACATCAAATTTTAATCTCGATAATGAAAGCTTTCCAAGCCTTTCTGAATCACTACCGCAATTAATTGAGATTTTAACCCAAAAAATTCGTATCAATTACATCGCCGTCGAAAACAAAGTTTGACAGCTAAAACTCGGGATGGCCAGCCTGCCTTAGCGGACGACGAAACTCGCGCATGCGCAATCGACGGCGGTCAGGTGTATACTATCAATAAAGCTTCCCGGTATAAAAATCGGAAAAACCGGAATCCACATATCGTTTCAGTCTTGAAATCATCGTTATTCATCATAGAATTTATGTACATTTTTTTGAGAATTGGAAAAATGACGTTTTTGATATGTAAATAGCCTGCATAGCCCAGTAAACTAAAAAGAATTGGAAATGAATTGAAAATGATTCATCGCCCCATCTTCCGATCCCGTTTTGCCTGGAACTCGAATTAGGTAACGCACATTTCGATTCACGAATCCTTCCGAATTCTGTTCATCGAATTCATTCGCGTCTCATCTGATGGAACGATGCGTCTATTTGTTTCAATTCGCAAATCGGAATTGAATAAAAGACCTTGTCTATTCTCATACACTGTCCACACCCAGCAAACACAGAACTGCCGAAATTATAATGGCCCAGCACTGGCAGTGCTGGCAATGTGCTGGTGTAGGCTAGCTTTTGCTGCGCCACTACATGTAAAATAGCGGTATTTCGGTGAAGTTTTACCAGTATCCAACCATTGATGGAAGGGTGTTGGTTACCAACTACTGATTTCCTGCAGGGCATTTTGGATTTTGCCACAACCGACTTGCCATCACTTGGCCGTTTTCAAACACACTTGCATCTGTATCTTGATGGCCCGGCATTGGCAACTCCGGCACTTTTCTACCGGCATCCGGTCGTTGATTCGCCGGCGTACATAGTATAAGCTTTTCTGCTGACTGCAGTATTTCTAACACTTCCACCGAATTTACCGGAAAAAGAATGTTTCTATGCAATCGAACAAAAGTATACTATTTAATCATCAGAAATCTTCGAAGTCATTTTTTTTTTAAAGTACATATTGATGTAAATCCTCACAAATCGAAGTTTACCTATCGAGTCAAATAGTGTTGAGTAGTGCAACAGGCTACGTTTGGGTGTAGATCAACACTGGACATCATACGATCAACGAAGTTAAGCAATTTCAACTACGTCCAGAATTCGGATGGGTGACCCACATGAATACATCTAATTAGTCCTCGAATAGCTAATTTCTAACATCCTGGGAATATGAACTTTGCTCTACCGCTCGGAAAAGAATCAACCATTAGTGAAAAAAATATTTTTTGTCCGGATAATATCGAAAATAAAAAAAAATCGAATGATCGGGTCATCGGCTGATCAATATTGGGCTCTTATTGGGCCATTGACGACTGCCCGACAACCAATTTGGGCCATTGCTGGCCCTGCGCTGGCTGACCGTTGGGCTGGTATAACACTGCCGGCACTGGCCCAACTGTCGGCCACTGTGACACCAGGGTACAGGGCCATCACAAGTCTTCCGGCAGCGGTTCGGCATCTCAAATATCGGCATTCCTCCACCTAACTAGCAATGGCCCTGCACTCTGTCTTTGCTGGGCAGTTACGCTAGGTTATGAATTCCGATGAATTCCGAACCGGGAATTCATCATAGAGGGTTAGCGAATCAAATGAATGCGACTAGGGAGTAAGCACGATCTGATCCTGCTGAATTCTGTTCTGGGGGTTTAATCGAAAACATTTTAATTTGCATATGAATCAGTTCTTGATGTGAATTCAGAATAATTCCAATCGAAGAATACGCATTCCGTAATTTCTATCCAAAGGAATTCAAGTGCACTACCCTGCTGGAAGTAAAAAGATAGGAACGGATAGAAAATTTTGGACAAAAAAAGATAGACACTTTCTATCCGTCGCAACTATATGATTTGCATCCCTCAAACTATATCTTTTTTTATCCACAACTTTATACGTCACGCTTCAATAGCTATCCCTTTCTATCCATGATTATATCAGTCGCGTTTACACACATCTATCCTTTTCTATGTATGGATCTATCTGTCGCGCTCACTGATTTACATAATTTTCTATTCTTTTCTATCCCCAACGCTTATCCTTTCCTATCCATCGATCTATCTGTCGTGCTCACTGATTTGTATCCTTTTCTATTTTTTTCTATCCCCAACGACTATCCTTTCCTATCCATCGATCTATCTGCCATGCTCACTGATTTGTATCCTTTTCTATTCCGTTTCATCCCTAATGCCTATCCGTTCCTATCCATAATTATAGCAACATCATTGTGACAGGAGACTTTAATTGCAATCTAAGTAGTAGTAGTGATGAGGCTAAGCATCTGCTTAACTTTGTCTCTAGCCTTGCGCTTCATTTGATTCCACATGGAAACACTCATCATATGGCGCATTCAGACTCCTGGTTGGATGTGGCGATAATCGATCTACCGGACAAAGTGCACTCATTTAGCAAATCAGATGTTCCGTTCATCGCGGGTCATGATTGGATTGACTTTGAATATAAGCTTCCGGTTCTGGCTTCGCTCGATAGGACAGTTGTGTCTCGAGACTTCAGAAATTGCGACCCCTTTGTCCTAAATGATTCCCTCTGTGCTAATCTGGCCGATATATTGGTTATGGCTGATGACGATGTAGATGAGATGGCTGAATCCCTCTGTAAGGCTGTACTGCGCTCACTTGATATGTATGCGCCTCTTACGTTGCGAAGATTAGCTAAACCTCGCGCTCCGTGGTTAAGTACAGATCTAAAGCATCGTATAAAATTACGCAATAGGTTATATAATAGGGCTAAGCGCTTGGGGGATCCTGCTACTTTTGATCAATATCGTAAGTTGCGCAAGACGATCAGGTATCAGATTAGGCAATCCAAAAATACCTATGTAGCTGATAGAATAAGTAGCCTGGGAGATGCTTCGGCTGTTTGGTCGGAGCTTAGGCGTTTAGGGCTTATCACCGTGTCATCGGCATCACCTCTTAGCCATTTCTCTGCTCAGGAACTTAACACCTATTATGCCTCTGTTACCAGCGTCCATTCTCCTTGCTCTCCTGGTGAGTTGCTGGAGATTCTGGCTGAGGAGTGCTTGACTGCGCAGGAAGATCGGTTCGAGCCCACCAGGTTTTATTGGTTATGAAAACCTATCTCACAAAGTCGCGTGGGCAAAGTCCCGACAAGGTTCAGTTAGGTCATGTCAAAGTTGCTCTGGATGTGCTTGCGCCTTACCTGGCTAGACTCTTTAATGCGTCGTCGAGTGCTTCCGTCTTCCCGATGATCTGGAAAAAGGCCTGTTATCCCCTTGAATAAGTCTAACCAGCCAACCTCGGTCTCGGATACCAGGCCTGTTGCCAATCTTTCGCATTTCTCTAAGGTGTTTGAGCGAGTGGTGGCGAATGAAGTGATCTCATATCTCGATGAGAACAATATACTGGATCCGTTTCAGGCGGGATATCTTAGGAGTCACAGTACTCAAACAGCCTTGCTCAAGGTACTTGATGATGTAAAGAAGGCAGTGGATGACAAGTGCGTTACTATTCTACTACTGTTTGACTTCAGTAAAGCGTTCGACAGTATAGATCATCGGCTGCTGTTATCCAAGCTTTGGCATTACGGGTTTTCAGCCAGCGCGGTCGCTTGGTTTCACTCCTACTTATCTGGCAGGTCTCAGGCGGTGCTGGATCCAGTTGGCGGAAATTTTAGCCATCTTGATATCCAAGCGGGGGTACCACAGGGGTCTGTCTTGGGGCCTCTGTTGTTCTTATTATTTATTAATGATATCGGACTAGTCTTGAAGCACACTAAGCACGTTATTTTTGCTGATGATCTGCAAATTTACTTGCATGCTTGACCATGCGACATTGTTGATGCGATCGCAACTGTAGCTGTGGATGCGCAGGCTATTTCGAATTGGGCTGGGATTAATGGGCTCAAGCTAAATGTAACCAAGACTATGGCTATGATTCTAGGTAGTTTGGGCTATATAAGTCGAATCAAAGCGCTTGATCCACCGCATATTGTTATTAATGGGCAGGATATCCCCTATGTTGATACGGCACGAAATCTCGGGGTACACATATCTGCTGACCTGTCGTGGAATAACCATGTGGCACAGGTACAACGTAGGGCACATGCAGCAATGCATAAGTTGAGGTCGCAGTGTTTTTCGCTCTCTCTCCTCGTGTTAAGGAGATGCTAGTCGTTGCGTTGGTCCAACCGCATCTGGATTATTGTTGTGTAGTCTACCATGGGCTCACAAATCACCTGAACCTTAAGTTGCAGCGGGTTATAAACTGTGGTATACGCTTTATATTTGGAATTAGGCGCGATGTCCATATTACTCCCTATCGTCGGCAACTCAAATGGCTATCTGTCGCTGATAGACGTCTTTACTTTCTTGGTATATCATTGTTTAAGCTTCTTGTAACGTCTAGCCCTTCCTATCTTCGAACACTGTTTGGTGAACCGGACCCGAACTTGCGGCGCTCGTCGCGCTTGGCGGATTCCGTCTCGACTCTGGTGTTCGACATTCCAGCGTTCAACACAACTACCTATTAAAATTCTTTCGCCTTATCGTCTTTGTATCTTTGGAGGAGCTTGCCTTCATCTGTTAAGGAGGCATCGTCACTTGACCTCTTCAAGTCACGATGTTTGGCGCATTTTTTGGCGGTCGACGCTAGTGGGACGGCTATGATTCCTACTGCGAGGCTCTAGCTGTAGTATGGACGTCTTCGGCTACGTTGTTGACTATTATAGCGGCGTCATTATTTTCATACGTATCCTATTTATTTTATTTTATGCAAGCAGTGGATTCATGTTGTAGTGTATTTTCTAAGTAGATTTATGTAATAAGGTTAAAATTTAGTCTTCTATCCTAGCTCTAAGTTTATTGTACGACATAATGTATTAATATATGTAAAAATTTTCTGGCATTTGCCTGATGACCCATTGAGGTTAAGGCATAATAAAAGATATCTAATTTAATCTAATCCATGGATCTATCCCTCTCTATTCCTTTTTATTTCTTTCTATCCTACTGTAAATGTTTGTTAGATATGAATCACATGATTTTGTGAACAATTTTTACAAGTAATATATTACACCTGATGATTCATGGTCATATATCACGTAATTTATCATAATATGCAGTTCGCGTTTATAAAATCATGTGATTCATTACATAAATATTTTCACTAGTTCAGTCGTATTCATCTATTGCTATCCATTAATTACTTACCAAATACTCAAAACTACGTCTTGATTAGGCAAGAGTATACTATATACTTATGTTTATAAAATATACGCAGTTGTGTATGTAATACACATATGTATTGTGGAGCATATTCGTAGAGGAGAAGTATTGAAAAACATCTTGATATTGTATAAAACACTTGTTATTATTATTGCACACTACGTTCACTCAAAACACCTTACAGTAATAGGTCTTTGAATATTTATTCGTCTAACAATAATGTTGCCCTCGTTTATTGAGTAAAACTTTTTTTTTTTTATAAATATTAGTTATAGTACATATTTTTGTCATCTAATATTTTGACGTTAATAAATACGATTATGAAAACAAATTACAGTAAACCGCAGCGTTGCTCGTTGAAACGGAAAAGATACTTTCTCTTGATTAAAAAAATACAAAATAAAATTTTTTTTGCAGACAATTGCAGCTTTAAAGTCAACACGTAAACGTTGTGATGCTTATTTTTCTCTCAAATTAGTATTGAGTAAAAAAATTTATGAAAACAAGTTACAGTACACCCCAGTGTTACTATAGTTGAAACAAAAAAGATACTTTCTCTCAATTAGAGACTAATATAAAATAAAACTTGGCAACACAATGTCAATATATTTTAAATACATAGGTATCCTAAAAATGTTCTATCACAGCCCTCCACCATCAGCGATAGTCATATTGTGAAAACTGAACCAGCAGCTCGCATATCGTTGATGGATTTTCGTGGAGGTTCTTCTCGGCATTGTTACATATCTCTTTAGTCTGTAATGAAAACTTCATCGGGAGTTGATTGTGAGATGTTATCGGGGATGTCGTTTTCCTTATTCTGTAGGGAAAAGATTATTATCAAGGATAATTATCTTCTAGTTGTAACATGAAGATTATTGGATCGTCCATATTCCCAGTATGAATTTTCGAAGTCGAATTAAGGGGGGGCTGCACTCTAAAATTGACCCTGTTTAATATTGGGCGTAAAGAGCTGTCGATTTATTTTCTGGCTATGTTTCTCGAAAGAAATAGCCACCTGAAGCGGGAAATTGATTCGATCACTTTTAGGCTGGTTGCGAAATGTTTATTTTTGAAAAAATTGAGACATCGAAAATCCAATACGATTGATTGTTCGGAACGGTGTTCTGAACAGGTAAAAAAATCGGCAACTCTTAATCATCAAAGTTGTGGGAGGAGATGAATTTTTAAGGAATTTTTTTTTTTTTTTTTCATCATACATCGACGTTACACAGATTATATGACTTCAAAAACATTAAATATTAAAAAAAAAAAAAAAAAATTATATTATTATATATTATTATATTATTATTATATTATTATTCTGTAACTCTGGCGTTGTCAGATAACGGCAGAATAACTGCACGATACAGTGTCAACACTCAATTCGTAAAATAGAAGCAGCTCATTGGCGGCTGCCTATTGTTTTTCATGATTTCAGTCCCGAGAAAAAACGATTATATATATTCGGATATAATTATATCTAATCGTCCAGATATAATTATATCCGAAAATTGGCCCGATATAATTGTATATAATCAGATCTGACTATATATAGCTAGATATAAAAAGATATGTAAATTGTTGGCGTAAATATCTAGATATAATTATATCTATTTGACTAGATATGATGAGACACAATTGTATATGATTATCGGTGCGTTCCGAAATCAGCTGCATGCTGCTTCAGCCAGCAGCTTGGGTTCTGGACAAAACGATCATTACGTGAGTACACTAGATAAGTTACCGGAAAGTTCGCGGAAAGCATTCCGAAATTAAATGGGAGAGTGATGGTAACTTTTTTTCGTGTAGCAACTACTGCGATTACGGAATGATCGGTTCATTCAGAACCCACGTTGCTGGCTGAAGCAGCATGCAGCTGATTTCGGAACGCACCCTAGATTCGAAAATTTTGCTTTTTATTCCGTTATTTTTGAACGAAACAATTTCATTTTCCAATGTCTGAGCATTCGTAAAATATTAAAAATGATTGAAATTGGTAATTTTTCGTCAATTTTCAAATAGATGATTGCATGTGATCATGCCGTATCCGCGATATAAACTTATGTATAATCGTGTAACGACAGCTATATCTAATTATATATATATTTCCGCTCAAGCTTTCTTATAGATTTTATTCCGCTGTATATAATTATAGATAGATCTATATCTGATTATGTATAGTTCCGCACAAGCTTTACTTGATTAGATCGAATCACATACAGGGTGTAAATTTTAACTCTGTACATACTTATAGGGTGTGTAGGGAGTGCCAATACAAGCATTTTGAGGTATGACACCCATGGTCGCAAACTCATCCAAACCACTGTGGAGGGCTTTGAAGGATATGGTACCGTGCACGCTTGATCGTACTTCAATGAATCAGATGTGATCACTTTCGACCCAAGATTTTATTCAGCCGTAAACAACAGTATAAATGTTCTTGCATGAAATGAACAAAACGATAAACTTAGAAATAAAAAAATAACGAAACAATTTCCGGTGCTTTTGAACAGAATTTGAAAAAGTTATGGAAAACGACAAGCCTAAGTGTGCCAAACCCCATTTCGTTTTCCATAACTTTTTCAAAATCTGTTTATAAGTACCGGAAATTGTTTTGCTATTTTTTGATTGCCAAGCTTATCGTTTTGTTGATTCCACACAAGAACATTTGTACTGTTTTCTACGGCTGAATAAAATCTTGGGTCGAAAGTGATCACATCTGATTCATTAAACTACGGTCAAGCGTGCACGGTACCATATCCTTCAAAGCCCTCCACAGTGGTTGGGATGAGTTTCCGACCATGGGTGTCATACCTCAAAATGCTTGTATTGGCACCCACTACACACGCTATAAGTATGTACAGAGTTAGGATTTACACCCTGTATATAACCATATATGAACCTATATATGATTTTATATCGTTCCGTATGAGATGCAGATGCTGAGCGGTATATTGGCATACAGCCGAGCGATATTACCCTCACCGGCCGAGCGGTATTACCGGTATCGCGCGGAGTTAACAAAATCATTAATAATTATTAATATAAAGAGAGATAGGAGTTCATCTTGTGATCAAATTTCGCAGAAAAGTACCACGAATCGAATGACCATAGTTTGACGTGAAAATAATAATTTTGAAATTACAAAAAACTTCATTTACTTGTCCAGCAATTTTACGCTGTAAGGACCTCAAAACAGAGAGATATTATTTTTTCTATTAAAAGTGATTAAAGGAATGAAATTTTCACAGAAATTAGATATTGGCATTGGATTTTGCAGATTGGGGAAAAAAAAAAACGAGTGAAAAAATTCTTAATTATAAAGAAAAAGGGGTAAGCGGTATTACCTGCTGAGCTGTACAACACTACAACCACACTCCCCCCTATATCTGATTATATATATTTCCGCTCAAGCTTTCTTATAGATTTTATTCCGCTGTATATAATTATATAGATAGATCCATATCTGATTATGTATAGTTCCGCACAAGCTTTACTTGATTAGATCGAATCACATATAACTATATATGAACCTATATATGATTTTATATCGTTCCGTATGAGCTTCAACTGATTTATATCTAATTATATATATATGGAACAATATACGATTATATATACAAATATACAAATATACAACAGTGGAATCAATTACTTCAAATCAATGTTAACACCAATTTATTACCATACTGTATTTATTGCACTTATATTTTTACAGACATAGTTGTCAACTCTTACAAGCTGCATGATCAAACTGATACTCTTTAAATTAATTAAAATTAAATCATCGCTAATTTGCACTGGAACAATATATTCAATTTTTGATCTAGTTTTGTCATGGTGAAATATTCTAGTGTGATCAACGGTAAGACGACGGATAACAATCCACAAGTCTCCTTCCATTTCAGCGAAAAATTTAATAGTCCCATAAATTATTGAGTCATTTACTTTAATTAATACCGTGTAACTATTTGTTTTGATTATTTTATAAATTTCCGATGTATATACAACTGTATTTATTTTCACGCGTGAGTAAATTGCTACATTCGTTAGTTCAAAACCTTTTGACTGAAATAAATAACGTTTTTCATCACTAAACTCAAAATTTGGTATGTTTTTTCCTAAAGCTTTATAATTTTTTGACTCATTTATTTTTGTAGTACTACCTGAATTTTCATCGATACGGTTTTTTAATAGTCGCACACCTTGTGCAATTTGTACGTTATTCACAATCTCTTGGGCAAAATGTTTCTTTCCGTGTACACATTTTGCTATAAAACCATTGTAATTTTCAAACGCGAAAGCTGAGGTTCCACGCAACGGTCCCCATCGTTTTACACAAAGGACTAGATGCACAAGTTGATGGACGTTGTATGTTAGCTGTCGATCATTATATAGATTTTCAATTTGTGAAACAAATAACTTCAATAATTTATCTGATTCTTCAAGATCTGAAATTTCTATAGTATCTTTCACTAAGTTATGAATAGCTTTTACTAACCCTTCGTTGTCACACTGGGTCCACCGGACCCATGGTCTAACTTTGTAGCTAAATATCTGTAACTGAAAGGGTACAAATGGGCCCTTTTTTTACTATTTACTGTTAGTTTGGACCATCCCTAGTCGGGAGACACAGAGAGCCCTTTAGTAGAAGGGTCAGTGTTAGTGTGACAGCTGTTTAAAGAAAATCGTGCCCGAGGTGTGGGTCATTGTGACCCAAGTGTGACAATGGCGTCGACTTTTGTGAAAAATTGAGACAAAATAATTTTTTTTTTTTAATATTCCGTACAAGCCGTAAGTATAATTGTGGCAATCGTTATTTTATTTTTTTGTCAAATATTGGAGAAAAAAGAAACAAAAAGCAAAAAGCAGTGCATTTATGAACTGTCTTTCCACCTCGTTGCGCCCTACTTGCGGACTTGGTCGCAAGTGCCAACTCTCCGACGCGACATTACTACATAAGACAGGGAATATTAGCAATTCTCAAGTACGAGGGTTCCACACCACCAAAAGAAAGCCAATACTTGGAAAACGGGGTTCGGTACAGACTGTGCACCCCACAGCAGGATCGGAAGTCGAAGGAGCAATGCTCCTCCTGTCAGCGTCCAATGTGCAGCCAACATCGAGCTTTTATGTATGTCGACTGCACTGTAGCAGATTGAATACCTTTTCTGTTGACCCTTCATCGTTTTATTTTATATTAATAGACCATAATACTATTAAACTATCAGTATTTGACTAGAAATAGCCATGTTTTTACACCTCAAAATCGACCTAATCTATGTGTAGGAATAAATATACTTTTTGAAACGTACACCACAGAGCTATTTTTTTCCACAAAGTACCCTATTTCGAGAGCGTCGTCCACAAATTTTATGAAAAAATATTGAAAATTGAAAGAGTTATAATTTTTTACGTTCAAAAGGGTCTGTTTTGCAAATTGATGGCTTTCGGATTTTTTTTTACCATGTCGAAATTTTATTTTTCAATAAACAACGATGGATTCTTATTCTAGAGAGTTCAAAGTATGTGAAAATATTTTGTTGATTGAAATCGGACTGATAGTTGGGATGCAAAAGTCTTTTGAAATCCGTCTGGGTCTATCTGACCCAGTGTGACAACGGTGGGATTCCTGAGAAGTGTGACAACGAAGGGCTAATAAAAGCCAATGTTGGAAGTATTTTTCTGGCAAGTAATTTGAAAGTAACGGCACAGAGTAAAAAAACAAATAATTGTAGAATTCATAAGCTTTGTATAAATTATACTGTGATAATTTTCTTGGTAGTCTAGAAAACGATTCAGGTGGTCGGATACGTAAAATAAAGTTATCAATTTCATTTATTTCATTTTTAATACTCCATGGACCTGGTTTATCAACGTGAAGACTTACGAATTGCTTGATAACTCCAAGTAGTATAGAGTGCATGTACTCCGGTAGTACACATGTCCCAACATCAACCAAAGGTAGACAAGACATCGAAGAGTGCCCTTTAACACCTCTGATTTGATTCTTGGTGCTTGATTTGAGTAATTGTTGAGCTTGTGCTTCCATCCTTGTTCCAGTTCGCAGTCTACAATCAACTTTGAATGGATATATGGGACAGGTTTTTTTTCCATCAATTTTTTTCGCTCGTACAGTACGAATTTCACAAATGTTACACCCGTAACGACCATTGAAATTCATAATATTCTGAACTTGCGCCCTGGCTGGAGCATCAGCTATCATTAATGGAGCCACTATTTTAGAATTTATCGTATTTCCAGTTTTTGAATCCACCCAATTGATACCATCAATAAAACAGTGTTTTAAATTCGAGCAAATTGGTTTGAGAAAAAGATTCATGGGGGGTTTACTCTGATCGTCATACCATAGTCCAGCCATTATTATAAAAGATTCGCGAACTTTTTCAGGAAGCTCTGCGATAGTGAACATCACTGGCCAACAATGGCTCTTGGAACTTTTAACCAATGACAATCCATCTGTGTTCATAATTAATGTTAAATCATGTGCACCTCTACTATTTCGTGTGTTCACTCTTATATATTCACTGCCGTCAGTTATATCCGATATATTTCCATCATTATGAGAACGAAATGGTTTCAATTTTTCAGTAATATTAGTTTTTTCAAATAAAAACTTTATTTGATCATGAATATCAAATTCATGAAAAAATGAAATATCGATCGGTTTGCATGTTTGACATAAGGGACAAGTCATAATTTTTTTTTTGTTGCGCACCTCAACATTGACAGTATATAGGCATTTTTTGCAGTAATAATGCTTGATTACTTTACAACGAGGAGCAATAGACTGTGCATACTGGAATAGTTTAAATAATGTTTTCGGCATTTTATTATTTTCAGGTAAAAGCTTGAGTTGCATTTCTAATGATTCCTTTAGTGCAGCTTTAGTTATATTATGTTTGCAGTAAAAATTTAATAAATTAAAGACACATTCATCCACAGTCATTGGACTATCTTCATGTAGTCTTCCATATTGAACTGTAGTAATATCATTATTCTCATCAATTAACCCATCATCATCATTCCTGTCATTTTCCGTGTTAGTTCCGACAATATTATGATTATTGCCGTGATCATCTAGATTAGTTTCGTCATTTATGTCAAGTTCTAAACTACCATTATCATTTTGAAGATTCATATAATTTTCATCACAATCATCATAGTCCTCACTATCATCAGCACTTTGTTCACAGTCACTGCTATTGAATTCATCTTGATCAGATTCATCATCTGTACTTATGCTAGAATCACTAGAACAAGATGACACTGAGTTCGATGTACTAGCCTCATTTTCTTCAGTATTTGTATTGGAATGGTTATTTTCAATATTGCCCAAGTGATTTTTGAAAAATGAACGATTTTTTTCCCATCGATACAATGTTCGTAGTGGAATCTAAAATTTCAATCAAGAATGTTATATAATTTTATTATAATAAAAAATCAGCATATGAGAAAAAATAGTCTTTTGCTCTCGCTGCTTTAATATTTATTTTATCGGGTTCGAAAAAATGGATTTTTGCATGCCTTAAGGTGGTTCTCCACCTACAGTCCCACCAAACGTGGGTTTCAGAGCAGATTTCGAGTACTTCTCGATGGGGAAAAAATCTGAAAAAAATCAAGCATGTGGAAGATCTTCGGGAGATTGATTTTGCATAATAATAATTCAAAAAAGTTATTAACAAATTGATGGAAAAAAAAACTGTTCAAGAAATTAGCCGATGACCCAACTTTTTTTTTAGGTGAGAATTATTTTTTAATTTTTCTGAATATGTATGAATTTTTTCAGAATTTTGGTAAATCTTTGAAAATCGCGTTTTGTCAAGTATGAAAAAACGCAATTTTCAAAGATTTACCAAAATTCTGAAAAAATTCATACATATTCAGAAAAATTAAAAAATAATTCTCACCTAAAAAAAAAGTTGGGTCATCGGCTGATTTCTTGAACAGTTTTTTTTTCCATCAATTTGTTAATAACTTTTTTGAATTATTATTATGCAAAATCAATCTCCCGAAGATCTTCTACATGCTTGATTTTTTTCGGATTTTTTCCCCATCAAGAAGTACTCAAAATCTGCTCTGAAACCCACGTTTGGTGGGACTCTAGGTGGAGAACCACCTTAAGCGCGAACGCACGTAGGCATAGCTCTACTGGGGCCTGAAAATCAATTTTTTATCTATTTCTCAATCGTAATTTTTTTTTTAATTGTCAACTAATATATAAATATTTGTAATTAGTTCATTAAGATATAAATTGGTCAATCACCCAGAACACCAATCGCAAAAATATAATTATCCTTCAAAGTATTCAAAATAATCGATAAAGATTAGATTTTCAATAATTTAGATCTTTTCATTCAGTAATAATAAATAATATTTTTCAATTAATTAAAGACTAATTAATAATATTCGTTCATCAATTTTTTTCAGCAATATCTTCTAGGTATTCATAGTCTTAAATTAGATGAAATAATGTATCCCATGAGTTATTATGAAAAATAAATTAAATAGTGTCAAAATAATTTATTGAGTTTTAAGGGGTAACACCACTCTAGAGTTAGCAAAAAAGGCCTAAATTTTATGATTTTTTTCTAGAATATTGGAGAATCGATCGGGTTTCTTTTTTCAGAGCTTATTAAACACATATTGAAGTATGTAGAAAAAATTTGTGATTGCATTTTTGATACAAAATGGCGGCGACAGAGCCAGTCTTCAAGAACGCTTTTTTTTTCGATACCTCCACGGGCGGACGTGTAACTCCGAAAGTATAAGAGGTGAAACAAGAAAATCAATTTTTTCCCAATCTATATGGGCAAATCCACAGAACTTTTAACTTTGATACATTTTTTTTTTTTTTTTTTCCATTTTGCGAGCACACATCTCAGGTTTGGTGTATGTTTTCGAATGACTCATGAGACAAATAATTTACGTCCGTTAACTATTTACAGGCAGGGGCGTGATAACTATGGTAGTAACATTGTAAAAAAAAACGATTTTCACATGAAAATTTTTCTAAAATTTTTCTATCCCCGTTAGTGAGTAGAATCCTGGTCGAGATCTAAGACAAAAATTCATTTCCGAGAAATTCCGAAGATCAACGGTGTCCAAGTTATCGAATTAAAAAAAAAAAAAAAAAAAAATCGATCCAAAAATTCAACACCTATGGGTGTCAAAAAATCTCAGACGGTGTGGGATTGACTTTCAGACTTTCAGATCGTATTAAATTGACACCAACGTGTGGTCTATACGAGTCCACGCCGAATTTTTTTGTACAGTGTATGTACCGTTCTAGGGTTGATGACTTCATATTCGATTCATACGCAGATTAGTGACGCCACTATTTTTTTCAGTTAATACGGATGAAAAACTGTAGTTTACAATTGTGAAAATGTGAAACCAAGAAACATTTCTGACGTGCCGATGTAAAAACTGAATTTTATAAACAGTTTACGTTTCTGATGATCATTTTCGAATTGTTACTGCATGGAAACTATTGATGACACAGTTATGCGACACCTCGCAAAAAATGCCTCTTTTAATTGCAGATGTGTCAGCATTGCTCATTTATCGATACATCAGAGCGCGTACATGTGAAGGAATTAACTTTGCAGAAAAAATGAAAAAATTTAATTCATCCTCACATTTTTGTAGCTAAATAATTTTTTTTGCGAGAGGAGCACATCTAAGGCAGAGCGGGTGATGTTTTGGTGTATGATGGAGAAACTAAAACACATTCAATTAAAATGAAAACTGGAAGGGCGCTCGTAGAATATCATTGAAGGTTCAAAATATTTCGCTAGCCTCGCATGCGATTTCGACATTTTCTTCTTCTTCAAAGTTTGCTGCAACTTCACTATATATATTTAAGTAGATTTAATTATGCAAATACGTGTCTAATACTATGTAGAACTAGGCTAAAAAACCTACAAGTGCGAAGTATTGTTATCTTAACAAATATTCTTAATTTTATCACGCCTCGCTGGGGGTTAAAAGTTCTGTGGATTTGCCCATATGTCATTGGCTAGAGAAGTACATAGGGTTTTTCTTTTAAATCCATTTTTGCAAAAATGGCACGAGTTTAAAAAAAATTTCATTTTTTCGGCAAAAAAATTTGCAGTAAATTGTTTATAAAGAAAAAAGTTTACATTCAATCGAAAAACGGCTATGTACTTCTTTAGATAATGTGATTGTGAAGCTACAGTCAAAATTTCAAAACAATTCATCGAACGGTTTTCGAGCAGCGTTTCCGCCCAGTTTGAAGAATGTGATTTCAACAAAAACCCGTTCAAAGTTTTATAAGTACTTGCACATACACGTATATTGAAGTGTATATTATAGCATCAGAGCACCCTAGTGACCTACGAAGGTGACATAATGACCTTCTACTCTGTAAGTAAGAGAGGCACTCATTATTTCGACAGGTAAAAACAAAATATCGAAGCGTTACCGCAGAAACGCCGAACGTGTGCTCCGAGGCGTTGCGGCGAAATTAAAAATTAAAACCTCTGAAGTTTCTTTTTTTTTACCATAGGACCAATTGGTTATTGTTTTTATGACCCTAAAGGATTGTTTAAGCAAAAAAACAAAAATCGATTTCTTCAAAATCCTAGAGTGGTGTTACCCCTTAAGATGACAACTAACTCGACTAAACATTCCAAATATTATTAAAAATATTCTATTATTTACTTATTTATTTATTAAAATAAATGCTTTTAAATATACTTTTTGATTTTAATGAATTTATCAATCAAAATATTTTTAATCGATTGTTCAAAATTTAATCAACAAACTTTGATATTAACATAGAGACTTTTAAAAAACGAATTATAGTCAATGATATTTTCAATCATCAATTTAAAATTTAAAAATTTTAATTGTTTGTAAATTTTTTAACAAATATCATAAATATTTCAGCCAAAAATGTAATTAAAAAATTTTTCATCAAAAATTATCAAATTTCAAAATAATAGCCGTAAATATTTAAACTATGACCTTAACAAATTAAATTAAATAACATATATTTAAATAATGTAATTTATATATTTTACCGGAATATTTGGATCTGTCTGATAAGCTTTATATTTTTTTGCAGCTGGTGGCTGGAAATAATTTTCTTTACCATCTGACATTATTATAATTAAGAGTTTCAGTGATATACAGCAATAAATAATTGTCTGTAAGGAACAAGCTACAAAAGAAAAAAAAATATTAGTTCATATAGATTATTATAAAATCAAAATCGTTCCATTGATTATTTATTGTACATATTACACCAACCTCTGTCAATACGTTGTGAATAATTTTTAATTTTCTTACATTAAGAAAATTATTTATTAATGAAAAAAATTATATATTTTTTTCTAACATATTACATTGTATTTTATATTTATTATTATAGATTTTTTATCGTAAAATAATATAATAGTTCATATATCGAGTATAAACTATAAATAAACAATAAGCTTTTATGATATATATTTCAAGTCAATTGCTCTTACTGTATGCATAAAATATACACATGTATACTATACATATGTATAATATACCCTTCGGTTGATTGCGCTAGTAGTTTCCACTACTATAGAGCAAGTGAGATATGTATTAAGACGCGACCAAGTGAGATTTAGTTCAAGTGAGATATACTATGTGGCGCGACCAACGACCAACAAAGGTTTACTACATGGGCCGTGTTCGGGGAGTCGCTTTTAGCGCTGTCAGTAATCTTGTGTCTCTGTCACACTTCTTGATTTCCCCAAGCTCCGTCTCTCTCTCTCTTGATTTTCAGCGCTTTAAAGCGCTTTAAGCGCGCTCCCTGAACACGGCCATAGAGAGCCGGCTTGTACTACATACAGAACATACAGCTGATGGACTGGATGAGCGTCTAAATCGCAACACGTGCTCAACCTTGATTGTATTAATCCTACTTGAATAAATCGCGTTAGATAATTAACTATCTATCAATATTAAATATAATCGTTAAGTTATTGTAACATCAGCAATATTTAATTCGACATGTTTATTATAAACTGTGATCGTGATAAATCCTATTGCAAAATTGATGACGCCGAGGTAGTGTTTAACAAAGACGACCCGCCAAAAAAAGGCGACAACGTGTTTTTCTATTATAATAAAAATAAAGAAGTTGGACAAGTAATAATGAAATCTGGTAAGCTATCTATAGTAATTATTCAATTTTCGTAAAGGTTATAATAAAATGACTGAATTGATAATGTCATATATGTGTTTTTTACGTTCACATTCATCAAAATAAGATGTAAACGTAAAGTTTTATTCATGTTGATCCTCTATTTTAATACCAATTTGATTATTCAGATGATGAGGAAAAAATCGCTGAAGTTTTTGATAAACTGGTCAAAAAGACAAACGTTCAAAAGCGTAAGATTTCGGCAAGGAGTGATGAAAATGACAAGCCAGAGGCTGTGGAGAAGAAACGTCCCAGAAAAAAAAACCCTAAATACACGTCAGATTCATATGAGAACTTGGAATTGTTTTCTGCAGAAAAGGATGACATAAAAAAGGTATGTTGAGTAAATTTCAATTGTATCCTATTTTTTGGTGTAAAAAAAAAACAATATAATAAAGTTTTAGTAATGGTGTGTTTGGTAAAACGTAAAATGTTTTTAACTTATATCTTTTTTGTGCAGGTTTTATAAATTTTTTTGAAAAAAAATTTCTAATTTTTCTTTTTTATTATCTCAAATAAAAGTTTCAATAATAAGTTATATGATTACTGAATAATAATCAGGGAATTTTATTTTTACTTTTATTTTCCTAATTAATTGTAATTTACAGAAGGTAGACAAAACAGATGAACATAAGAAAAAAGCTGAGAAGATGCTACAAGCAGCTATCGACAGTGAAATTGGCAAAGAACTTCCACGACGCCGTGATATTGAAGAAAAGGAGACTAATCGTAAGCTGGATACTACATTTGCTAAGACTGATTTAAAAAAAAAGTCTGACAATGTTTCAAAGGAGAAAACTGTTTCAAGAAATTCTTCTGGTATGCTTTTTTACTTAAATTCCTAACTAGAAAATGGTTTTAATAATTATTTAATATCATGTAATTATTTTTACAGGCTCATCTTCGATGTCACATGCTGACCTATCTAGATCCAAAACTGACACAGTAATCAGTGACTCATCCATCACTGAAAGTGAAGAAAATGTAACTTTGTCAAGTAATGATTCCCTGACCAATAATCTTCCAGATGATCCGCAGGCTATTGAGGAACTAGAGGGTGATCCGTCAGGTGTTGACAAACCAGCAGTAAAACTACCAATTATTCAAAAATCTGTAGTTCAGCTACCAGTTACTCAAGAAACAGACCCTGACCTTTTTGGAAAAGATTGCCCTGATGACAAGGTATATTATTCGACTAGTACTGATTAGTACTATCAAAATTTTATCATTTTTGTGACGATATATTTATTAGATTTATGAAAAAAAATAATACTGTAATTATAATCAATGTGTATAATTTTAACTTGTTTGTCAAAAAACAGATGGTCAAGTTAGCTGGTGAAATATATTGCAAGAGCCGTGACTATGACCTTGCTATATCTGCATCAACCCAAGCATCACACCTTGTTCGTCGATTGATAACTGGAGTTTTTAAGCCATCTGGTTACTTACAAGCAACGTTGACTGGTCAGGCGCCCAGAGCCCATAAAAGTAAAAATCCAGAACAAATAAAACCCCTGAACGTTACCGCGAAAAATGCTATAATTGGTGAGTAGATCATAACATTTTGTTACGTATTTAATTTGTATACCTTTGATATGTATTATTTATACTATTTATAATTATCTCTTAGACATTTCCTAACATTTATTTTATCTTCAATTTTCTTTGTAAATATTTCATGTTTCTCAAATAGTTTAAAATTTATTTGCTTTTGTAGACTTTGCTCTTAAAGTAGCACAGAATAATAATTGGAAAAATAAAAAAGGCGTTGCAACAACTAGAGAAGAATTACAACAAGCGATGACACAGCGCCTAGGAGAACTAAAGAGAAGCTCTGAGCTAAATAAGAAGAAAAAAGATGACCATACATAACTCTCTGGATAAAGTGTCAGCACACAAGTGCTATTTTATTTTAATATTTAACAATTTTTTCTGTTACAAAATGATAATTATTACGATTAGTATACTTAAATAACTATAACTACCCTCAGTTCATACTTTAAATTTAATTTAAATAGTGTTTAACGTAAAAATTGTATGCAATAATTAATCTTATTAGTAATGTCAGTATTGTATGGGAACTAAGTCATTAGATTAATCAATAAGTTATTATTAAGATAATAAGTCATGACAGAAACCAAAAACTTTGATTAATCCTTATGTATATTAACGACATTTGTAATGTTTATAACAACTTAAGTACAGTTATTGCTATTACCAAATTTTAATAAAGTACTATCAAAAATTATAATAATTATTAATAATGATGTAACGTTAAATTTCATTTTTTATAATGAAATTTTTATATAATCATATAAATATATATAAAATTATATATGATTATACATAACCATAACTAATCCCCAGACTAGACACAATTATATTTGGTTATTTATAACTATATATGATTATATATGAAAAATGGCCAAATATAATTATATATGATTATACATAATTATATATGATTATAGATAATTATATATGATTATGTATAATCATACATAATTATATATGATTATGTATAATCATATATAATTATAGATGAATACACCTAATTATATATAATTATATATGATTATGTCTAATCATATATGATTATATTTGGCCATTTTTCATATATAATCATATATGACCGATTTATATATAAATATATATGATTATTAGACTGTGTCAAAAAAAAACGACATCTTCTTTTTGTTCGGGCCCTTTCGAAAATAGTTAGTGCTTATTATAAAGAAATTTGTCCCCAAAGCTCAGCCATGTAGCTTGAACACAGAATTAGCGCATTTGAAAATAAGATTTCCCATGTATTTCAAATGGCAAATTTTGTTTATCCTAGTTTTATTTTTATAACTCTCTTTATTCAACTGATAAAAATAAAGTGGATATACGGTTTTGTAGAGAATTTTATGATCTACAAAAATAGTCCTTTGGCCCAAGTTGCTCGATTGAACCGTTAACGAGTTACAGTGGTTTAAAAGTCATATGTATAGTTTAATTACTACTTACTTTATCTCTACTATACGTCATATGTATAGATTACTACTTACTTTTCGACAAATTATTAAAAAAATTTTTTTCATGCATTTTCTCAGAAATTTTTTTCCCTTCAAAACCGTATATTCACTTTATTCTTATCAGTTGAATAAAGAGAATTATAAAAATAAAACTAAGATAAACAAATTTTGCCATTTGAAATACATGAGAAATCTTATTTTCAAATGCGCTAATTCTGTGTTCGAGCTACATAGCTAAGCTTTGGGGACAATTTTCTTTATATTAAGCAGTAACTATTTTCGAAAGGGCCCGAACAAAAAGAAGATGTCGGTTTTTTTTGACACAGTCTAATGATTATATATAAATATTTTTTCTCGGGTACAACAAATATGGATTACAATTATAGAAATAAAGCAGAAATAGAGGTCAAAGAGAGTCATTAGGGGCAAAAGAGAGGGAGGGATCACAAGAGAGATCACCACATTTCCTTCTCATAAACATCTCCCGATATCGATTTCAAAATCTCCTAACAGTTTCTTGAATATCTTTCTTCACAGTCTTTATACAGCAGCTTCCTTGTGACACGACACCCCCCCCCCCCCCCCCCCCCCCCCCCCGGAATGTAATCAGCCAACTAAGACCTTATAACGGTCTACAATAAACTCATTTTAAATTAGATGTATGGAATCATACCTCTTACTGACGTGGTTGACGCACTCTTCTTTCTGAATGATCACGTCAGGTCCGTACGGCAGTAGTAGGTGACAGCCATGGCGAGTCATAACAAATGACGTCACCCGGCAGGAGTGGGGATTTGGCGCCAGTGAGAGAGACGACAGATAGTCTGATCCAAGATGGCGCCGCCCATACAAACCAAGATGGCTACTTTTTTTCAAAATCCAAGATGGTGGTCGTTTTTCTAAAATCCAATATGGCGACCGTTTTTCAAAATCCAAGATGGCGGTTGTTTTTTCAAAATCCAAGATGGCGGTCGTTTTTCCAAAATCCAATATGGCGACTGTTTCGACTTTTTTTTCAAAATCCAAGATGGCTACTATTTTTCAAAATCCAATATGGCTACTTTTTTTCAAAATCAAATATGGCTACTTTTTTTTCAAATCAAATATACTAAGACACCAGACAAAGACGATGGTTCTGAAATAATAAATTCTTATCCCATATACTAGCTGAAATTAATAAAGCATGACAGGGTATAAGCAAGGATCGAGACAAATTATTTTTCAAATATTCGTTTATTCGATGTTACTCTTAAGACTGGTTTCACAGTAGGTACAAACGAGTATCAAGTGACCAGCCTTGTTATATTTCTCCTATCTCCAAAACTGCTGAGGTTGCTGAAATACTGGTGGGATGCGCTCGCAATAAACGACACACGTTATTTCGTTACAAAATTTTCGTTTTATTCCATATTGCTTGAAACTAGCTTATAATTAACAATGTTTCCTTAAACATATCTGTACACAAGATAGACAAGAGGCGTCGAGTTTGTCGCAACTCTTCATTTTTTTGGCCACGCAATTGTAAAACGACGCGGCCATCGAATCATTTTTTACATAATCATCCGTAAAAATATCGACAAAAGCATCAAGCGTGTAACCAAAATGCATATAATAGAGAAACATAACACAAAACTGACCACACACGTCGGAAAAGATACTCTGGAGCTGGCGCGTGTTGTACCGGTAGCGAGGACAGTTTCTCCGCAGACGACGCACGTGGTGTGGGATGAAAGGCGCAACTCCGTAGCTGTCAAAGTAGACCCCGTTGCCGGACTCGTCGCTGTAGAAAGCGACCCAGTGACTTCCGGGCTGTGTGTGGTCATCGGTGTTTGCGATAAGGGCAGCGGGGCGGGACCACCGCAAAGGAATACGATCAGCCGGGTACACCCCGCACGTACTCGCTGGTATCAAAGCCAAAACCCTCCTCAGCTCCAGACTGTTCATTACACGTTTCGGATTCGGCTGTAGAAAACGCGCTATCGTCCACCTCGTCAACCGTTTTTCTCTCCAGCAGCCAAGATTTCAGTACAGCCACACGATTTAGCGAACAGACAAACTCTCCGGGGTTGCACAGAGCGTGATGCATGCAGTACGTATCCGATGGCGGCAGCTTTCCAAATGCCGGGCAGTCCTCGTCCTCTAGATTCGTCACCTGACGCGACATAACGCGCCGCAACAATTTCGCTTTTTCCGCACCGCGCGTATAAATCATGCTGGCTGAACGTGCCACGGCGCGCAGTTTTCTGTAGATTTGTTTGTATTGAATATCACCGTCGAACCACTCTATACCGTGGTGGCTGCGCGTAAGATAGTTGTTCTGAGCACAAATGTTCGCTGGGAGATCGGTGAAGGCGCAGGGTGGTGTGGCTACCCAGTGCCCTATGTACTCGTGATTCAAAGCTAGCACGGAAACCTCCTTGATGGCGAAACCGTTCTGAGCATCCCGAAAACCCTGCATATCGACCACGTAGTCCACCATATTGCTATAGACGTGTTCGCGGGTATGCGGCAAACTGGATACTGCGTGTGTCGTTCGACCGCAGCTGCCTTCCGTCAATCTGCAACGTCGGCTTTTCTTTTTTCAATGGTGGGGGGAGGTGGTTCAGGTTTCACATTGCTGTCTATCCTCCAAAGTCCACTATAACCTGGCGTGCTGCGTCGATTTCCAAGACGTTGTCAAATTCCGCGTATACGATGCAATTTATCGTCTTTTCCAGGGCAGCTTCGAACCGCACCTCGATTCTAACGCTGCCGTGTCTCACCAAATTCCAGTGCGTACCGCTGTTTGCCGACAGATCGGGGGTGAGGTCGAAAGCCGTCAGGCAATACCCGTGGGGGAAATCTTCACGACCTATACCGTTCCCATCGTTTAG
This sequence comes from Tenthredo mesomela, assembly GCA_943736025.1. Lineage (NCBI taxonomy): Eukaryota > Metazoa > Arthropoda > Insecta > Hymenoptera > Tenthredinidae > Tenthredo > Tenthredo mesomela. The sequence continues at coordinate 11,962,646 of OX031018.1, forward strand.
AAAATGTATGCCTGTTCCGGAGAAAAGGGTGTGGTAGGTATCCACGTAGAGCTTGCTTCGCGTAAAGTCGGGTTGTAGCGGCTTCGAGGGGATCTGCGAGCCGTCCACGTACAAGGACAAAAAGTTGATGTTGAAATGTTGAAAGTTGAAGGGGTTGTAGGTTTTATCACCGTTGAAGGCCTTGTTATCGACAAAGCCCACTATCATTCTTTTCGGCAGCTGACCCAGAAATACATTGTCCAACGTATCACCCTGGACACCGCTGTGAATAGTCATAGCCTTCACCTCCACTCTGGTAAGAGGATACTTTGCCGTACCTTTATCCAGAGCTCTAGCGTGAGCCAGTAGGACGCCGGGGTTTATCGTTACGCGTCGCACGAGCAGCGAGGCCTCTAGTATGTGTATGCCGTGTGTGTTGGTGCTCTCCATGAGGCAGAAGGCGTCCCGCGAGCGCACGAGCCGTACTCGTAACTCGACACCGTTTAGCAGAAACTTCTCCTGATTAAACACGTCGCAGTGAAGATGCCCGATCAAATCCACACTGGTTTCACCGTTCAGAAATTTTTGGCGCTGGGCAAACCCCTTGTTAGTCGATCCGATTTCATCCATCTTCCCCGCTGTATCCCCGTACCACAGGCTGGTGGTTAGGTGTGATTCCTTCGCAGCCTTATTGTAATTCAGCAACGACTCTATATAGGCTCGGTAAGCGTACGCGTTATTAGCCGGTGAAACTAGCTTCTGATTAAAGAACACGTCGGCCTGGCTGAACAGAGAGTGTAGCAGGTTGTTTACAGGGGCCACGACGGCCTTTGCAGCCCCCTTTGCCGGCTGCTCCCCGCTGAGCGGTTGTAGACTCACACGCAGGCTGAGCATAGTGTGGGAGAGGTCGAGATACTCGTCGCTGAGGCCGGGCACCATAAACTCTATGGGTGAGTCATCCGTGAGCGACGACACAGGCTTGTAGTGGACCCACTGCCCGCTCTCGATCGTGGTTTGCGTCGGTGGTAGAGAGAACAAATCCAGCTCCGATTTCAGACACTCGCAGGAGTGCGTGTGCAAGTACGCCATGGTCGATGTTTATTATTATTGTTGTTAGCGAGCTTCGAAGATATCAGCTACAGTTCTTCTTTTACTTCCGCAACAGCTTTTCTTCTTTTTCTTGAGAGTTGTCTTTTTCTTCTTAATTCCGGCAAGCCCTGGTTTCTTCTTTCTCGGTTTGATTTTCTTGACAGCTTTCCTACGAGACCCGATCGATCCTGCACCGCGACCCCGCAACAACTGTCCCCTCGGTCCGCCGCGCAACGCTTTATATCCGGATCCCTTCATCAGATTGCCCAGTTTCTCTGTAGCTTTTCGCTTCAGATTGTGACCCGACTCGATGACGCGTTTCTTGAGAGCCTCTTTGAAGGGTGTGTTGTTGTCCATATCTTCCATGACACTCACACCGGTCCGCAGAGCCTCCTTGCCCAACACGCGCGCACCGCTCTTCAGAATGGGTATCACGCGGTGAAACAATCCCCCCAGGAAGCTACCGATTCCGTGACCACGCTGTTGCGGAGCACCGGAATAAACTCTGCCTATACCACCACCGCCCACCTGATTGTCGTAATGTTCAAGGTAGTGAGCCATCAGTGCGACCTCTTGAAGTGCAACGTAGCCGTCAATGTCCCGCGCGTAAATGGCATAGGTCTACCCAGAGAGTCCCTTATATCGATTTCAATGGTTCGGAAATTGGTGAGAAGCAGAGGTACGTAGTGCGGAGGTGCCAGGGATTTGCTTTCCGAGACACCGTTGTGAAAATTTTTGCCAACAGTCTGCACTATACGCAACAGCGGAGCGTAGACATCGCCCACTATTCTGGGCTCAGCGAGATCCGCGTAGACAAACATCTGCGAGGGTATTCCGCTGGGTAGGTTCAAAGGATGGTTGGCCACCACCACCCTGTCGCGTATGTTGGTCGTAAGCTTTGGAAATCCAAGTTGTTGGCGAATACCACCGGAAAACGAGAGGTAGTGACCATCCTTGCAGCTGCATTTTCTGACCACATCCAAACGATCGTCCGCGCTGTCGGCTCGTCCAAACTCCAAATGCTCCTTGATGGTCGGGAGGCTGTTCAACACTTGGATAATTTCCCAAATATCTGTGTAAATACCAGGCTTGATGAGGAATTGGCCATGCGCCACTCGTTTTTCCCCCGACAACGATGAAATTTCGTGAAAATTTTCTGCAGGTGTGTCCGAACGATGCACGTGAAATCCCACCGCGTTGTAGGGTTCGTTTATGTTTTGAAGCGTCAGCGGGTACTGGATCTCCACCAGGGCGACTTCCCACTCTCCGACAAGCTCGATCTGGCGCGGTAGCTGGGTGGTGTAGCGAGCCGTCGTATTGTGAGGAAAAAATTTCATCGAGCTGTTGCTGGGCAGCGTGATGTAAAACTGATCCTTCATGCCTGTTT